>PVKE010042170.1:0-13858 GCA_004027555.1 Craseonycteris thonglongyai | reverse complement strand
TCAAGAAGTGGTAGTTGGAGTGGAGGTGCAGCCGGCGGTGTCACTGGAGAGGTGAGCACCTATGCAGCTATGCTATGGGCCTTGTCACCTCTTGGAGATCGATCAAGGAAGCATCCACCTTCCTTGCTAAGATCTGTGGAGGGCAAAGCCCTCTGAGTTATCCATTCACAAGAGCAGCCTTCCCTACTACTTCCGCGAGACATACGTAAACCCCTTTCCCAAGCAGCTCAGACATCCCAGATGTGCAGTCTAGACGGGAGAGGGGCAGGTACAAGTAGTCACAGTGAGTCCTTGACTTTGGACTAGGCCAGCGTTGCCTGTTGCCAATGCTAGCAAACCACATATCCTTTGACAAAGCCATTACATTTGTCAGACACACATCAATGTATCTCTGTTCCTCCACTGGACTTGGCAAACAAGGACAAGGGGAAAACTCACTGGGAGATCAGGTCATAACCATCCCAAGCTGTTCCCAGCCCCTCCAAGGGGTCAGTGATACATTCATGGGCTGGTGGGACTTTGGCTACGCAAACACAAACTCTGTGTGCCCTGAGGCACAGAGGGGTAACCCTGGTAAGGATGAGGCAAGGATATCAAAAGGCTTTGCTCACTCCCTGCCCAGAGGTCTGGGGAAGAGTCAGAGGGAACAGATAGTGTCTCCTTGCCCCCTCCCCACACCACCTCCTCATCTACAATCCCAACTGCACAGAGCCCTGCACACAAGCAGGATGGGAGACCACATGGCTGGAGCTTGAGGTAACCAGGCAAACAAGGGCACACTGCCCACACACAACTCATCATGGCTGATAGCTATGTGGCCAATGATTCTTCCTCAGCTACCAATGGTGCCTCCCACCATTTTGCAGCACTCCAAGCTGAGATCACTGCTCCCTGAGCACCTTCCATGGAGCAGGTGTGCGCCAGGGCCTGGGGGATAGATCAGACCCCAGGCCGCCTTCAAGGAGCTCAGTGTCTGCAGCAGGACAGCCTCAGGAAGTTACACAGTACGGGGCTAACAGCTGCTCAGGAGTGAGCAGCAGGTGCTCTGGGATCCAAGTGGAGAGGAGCCGAATGCAACTTGGGCTCAGGGAAGCATGCGCGCAGGAGCTGACACTTGAGCAGAGGCCTTTGGATGGGAAGGGAGAGTGAAAAGCTGAGAAAACAGCATAAAGAAAGACACAGCAAGAAACGGAGGGAAATGGCATGGCATAATGAAGTGGCATGGCATGATGAAATGGTGTACAATGTGCCTGGAACAAAGGGTCTCTCCCTGTGTGTGCTTCTTGAGGGGCTGGGGCGAGGACACGAAGCCTAGATACTTGTAGGGCCCAGGGAAATGACACAGTCCAATTAGCCTTTGAAGGATCATTGCCTGCAGTACGGGGAAGCGACTGGCAGAGACACAGACAGAAGTCGTGGCCTAAGTCATTGGCCTTTGGCTCTTCTGGAAAAATGAGACACAGGAAACTCATGGACCCAACTTTCGTCCCCTCCCTGCAGCAGCCTCTTGCCATCTTCCTTCCTCCAGGACCAGCTCCAGCCTGGGCCCCTTCATCCCCACCCCATGAGCCCTGTGCCTTTCAAATCTGCTCTGAAACTTGCCAGTGTCAGGCCTGCTGGCAACAAAAAAATGACATGGGTTTGACGCCTCCGTGCCATGAAGTCAGTCATGGGTCTCACCTTCCTGGCTCTTGCCTTCCACATCACTGCCCAGGTCTTGTCCCATTTCTCTCAGGGCTTGGGGTCCAGGACAAGGTCTACCCAGTAACTACAGTCACCCAGACTGGCCATGCAGTCTAACAAACTGGCCTCACGCCCCAGCTCCTCCATGTATTAGGGCAGAGCCTCCATTTTCTCACTCTCTACCTATCAAGTAGGGGCAGCATTACCAATCAGCTCAATGGGCTTCTGTGGGGCCACTGCGGCGACTGTGTGTGGAGGGATTAACGCTGTAGCTGGCACTCAGCTGGAGCGACTTCTTTCCAGGTGGAGAACCTGGCTGGCAGGAGAAGGACTTGGCCCAGCTGGTGAGTTTGTGGCCCAGGATCACAGGGCCCAGGGTCACTGAGAGCCTGGACGCCCATCTACTGGCCCATGAGGAGACCTACCGGCCCTGGGGGCCACCCTGGCTCGCTGTGTCCCTTCGAGAAGCTGCAGGATTAGCAAAACACCAAGGAGGGCCTCCGTGTGCTATGGAGGCAGGCCAGGCTAATCACGGTTACTGCGGGCTGCTCAGCAGGTAGCCCTGGAAAGGAAAGTCTGTTCCCAAAGAGCAGGGTTGTCTAGTTCACTACCCCCGTAGGGCAGTGGGATCCGTCCTGATCACAGGCCCGTATGAAACAGCACTAGCGTGGAGCTGGCCCTCAGAGAGCTCTGGATGAGGGGCCCTGAACGCATTAATGTCTCCAGCTCAGTCACCCAGCCTGGCCCCACGCATGGGAGGCCCAGTGAGCTCAGAAGATCTCCCCAGCAGACAATCCCTGCTAAGAGCCAAAGGCCCCCTGGGCCCCGGGCAGCCCTGGCAGAAGCCAGCAGCATGAGTGCATTCAAGGCCACACAGCCAGCCACACGGCTCCCAGGACAAAGGTGTGCTGAGAGCCCCGGCTGTGCTGCAGCGGTCCGGTCCCCTCTGCGGCACGGGCTATTTCTGAGAATCAAGGCCAAGACTCCGGGTTCTCATGAATCTTTTAATGACAGTAAATGAAGAAAACATTGTAATAGTAAGTCCCATGGTGAAGGTTCCTTTTCATCCAAGAAAATCTTCAACAACAGAAACACCTAAGACCAGAATTCAGGATGCTAAGTACACAAACTAATGACCAATGAGTTCCAGAGGTGACTGCAAAAACCATTTTGGTACAATCAAAAGGTTTAGAAAACAGGGGAAACACATTACAAAATAGCCCAAGAGGTGAGCAAACTGGTGGAGCCACAGAGTACCCAAGAACCAGCTTGGCAAACATAGTCACCCTGCTGCTGACTAGGGGGATTACAAAGACTGGTCCTAAAGGCAGCCACAGGAGGGCTGTGACAGGAATGGGTGTGCCAGTGCATAGCAACCGTGCCTTGGGAATGAGGAAAGATGGGGGTGGGGGGAAGAGGGACAGAGGCATTTGCCAATTTCCTGGCAGAAATTGTTACAGATCAGACTACTGTATTCTCTCCACCACACTAACACCAATATAAATGAAGGAGTCTTTAAAATATAAAACTGACACTGAAAGAAAGCAAGTTTCCAAAACAACAGCATTGCTTGAAATGACGTTCGTTGCATGCCACGGAGGAGCAAATCATTACATAAAAACGTCAGACAAGAGCAACCAGCGACCTATCTTTTCTGAGCACAAACTGACTCAGTCTCTATACAGAAGAGGAAGGCCCACTCCCTGTCAGGGGTTCTGCCCACCTTCCAAAGGGCAGGGCAGGACCTGGCATGCCACAGGGAGGCCCTTCACAGCCTGGGGTCTTGCCAAGGAGCATCTGAGGGCTGGCACCCCCGCCTTAAGCTTGCTCCGGATTTACCAACACCCATGTGGCACCCGCGTCTTAGCCTGCGGTGACAGCCCTCCTTTCCTCCCCCCACATCTCCCCTTCAGTCTTCCAAAGAGGACAGGTGATATTGGATGCACATCTACACATCCAGAGAAGTCATTTTGGCCAAGAGAGTGGAAGGAGGCCCTTCTGCCACCCCGAGCCACCCTGCTCACTCCTGGAGCACTGCCCAGCCCCAACACCAGTGCCTGGAGACTGGCTGACAACTTGTTATCTGCAAGGAGCTGTACCCACTCCCCTGATGCTGGCTTATCAATGAGCATGAGTAGCAAAGCCCTGGCTGAGGCTGCAGCAAAAGGGATGAGCTGATAGCTAGAGCTGAGGTACCTGATGGCAAAGTGCACTGACCGCCCCATTTATCTAACCCAACCACCCTGCAAGCAGCTTCTCGGAGTGCTGACAAATCCAAGCAGACAGAGAATACTGACATGGGGAGACAAAGAGCATGCCTTCCTTACAAAGTGACAGAGGTACAGGCCACTGGGCCTCCAGGAAGAAGATGGGCCAGATGGTCTTTGGTGTAGCCAGTCCAACACTGACACTGCAAGCAGGTATGACTATCTTTCTGCCATTCTGAGCTGACGCCACAAGTTGGGCAGCTGAACAGACTGTCCTCACTGTCCCAGATCCTTTGCCAAGGCCACCTGGGGGCTTGAGGGAGCACCCTTTTCCCTTCCTGGGGCTGTGTTCACAGAGGCTGTCCTTTTCTAAAAGCATTCTCCTGGACACACACTAAGCACCCACACGCTGGCGAGTGGCACATGGAAACTTGGCCAGCATGGTTGGGGAACCCCCTTGGCACTGGCAGGAAAGACCTGGGAGCAGCTGGAAAGCCCAGGCCTGCTGATCCACACGGGGATACCATTCTGCATGGGATTGGCCCAAAATAAGAGTGAGGCACAGACCAATTCAGATGCACACTGCTCCCCAACAGCTCAAATACAGGCCATGACTCCTGTGGAACCTCTGGACTAGGCTCACTCTCTGTTCCTTCCACCTCCATGTGTCTGAGCCAGCCTTGGCCCCCCGAAGCCCTGCGTCTCCCCCTCACTCCCCTTTCCCCTAATAGGCGTACCCTGCCTCTGCTCTGGCCAGGCAAGGCTCGTGGCTTTCACTTTCTTCTTTCCTTCCAAGTGGCAGAAAATACCAGCCAGAATGGGACACTGAGCTATAGCCAGGGCAAAGGCAAGCTTTTAGAGGCATGCCAGAGCAGCCATCAGGCTTACCCACAACGTGTGCCATGCCACACACACAGGGACAAAGAGAAGGCCTGCACAGCCCCCAAGCCACCGTGGCCTCTGAAGCTCAGCCTCTGCCCCACACAGGCTGCGGCCCTTAGCTGTGGCATAGATCATCTTCCCACAAAGACTCCATGTTCCACTAGGCTCAGGACAGGCCCCCCAGGGTTGTGAAGAGGCGGTGGGGTGCTGGCCCCTTACACATTTCCTCATCTGTCCATCCCACATGCAGCAGTTTGATGGTAGACAGAGCAAATACAGCCACACAGGAGGTGCTGCTTCTGGGAGCAGCACTAGGGCAAGAGGCACTAAGAAAGATGTGGCCAACTCCTCAAAGACAGCAGAAAATGAAGATGATGCATCACAGGTGCTCCTGGGAAATAAGAGCACCTGGTGTTCTCCTGCCTGTCCCCCCTTGCCCCAGGGACTGACTGCCTCCATGCCAGCAGGCCTCTGCAAAAGGGCGGTGCCGTGGTTGGTCCCCGGGCCTCACCTTACTCAGAGAGACTCTCCTACATTCTGCTGCTTCCTCAAGGTCCAGTTGCTAAAGTCATGATCACTGAGTCACCCAAACTCAACCTACGTCTAACATAGGAACACCTGAAATACTGGAGCTGGCCCAGGCCAACTGGGTTGCCTAGAGTGGGAGAGGGGAGGGGAGGCCCAGCAGAGGAAGTCACTGAGCCATCTTTGTGCTCTTAAGCATATCTGTTCTTAGGAGCTAAGTAGTCAGAAGAAGCCCAGCCAGGACCTCCCCTATGGACATCCACGCATGACCGAGCTCAAGTCTTTCAACAAAAGGTCTTCCTCTGAGAGCACTTGAACATCCAGCCATAGGAACCTGATTCCTTGGCACCTCCCTTTCAACCCACACATGGGCTTTGGGGTAGACTGGGCAGGGAGCAGGTAGTACTCCCCACACTAAACAATTCAGCTCTGAGTCTGGCTGCACTGATGACATCTGCACCTCGGGAACCAATATCAGCAGGATCTGTATCTTCCCAAACCCAGGATGCTGGCATATCCTGTAAACCCACAAGGTGCACCAGCAAGAGCCCCTCCAGAGACAGGCCCTGACGCAAGGATTCTCCAAACTCAAACACCCCCAAATACACGAGCAAACCAATCAAGAAAAGAAAACAAGGAAACGCTAACTGATTCTTTCCTGACGCTGCCATAAAACCAGAGAGTACATTTACGGAAAGGGTATTCAAGATTAAAATGGCATCTAGTATCAACGGTAAACTAAAATGGAGCCTCTGCTTCAAATCTCTGTTCTGTCAAGTTACCACTCCTGTTGATTAAGTTCTACGCGTGCTTCTGATTGGGACGATGTGTCCATTCTCAGCTCTCAGAGGCAGAGTGTACCCGGGGGCCTGCCTAGTTTTAACTGTGGGCACCTTAACCTTGTTCACTCTCAACTTGCCACTGCAGCAGCTCTCCATCCCCCCTCAGTGGAATCTTGTCCTTGGGCTGGGCAGCGCCCCACCTCCTACCACAGGCAGCCTCCTGGAGGGAGTGGCTGGTTGGCTGCCTGCATTGAGTCATGGGACAGCAGTGGGAGGAATCTGGCCGGTTCTATTTTGGCCAGGAACTGGGAAATCCCTTGGCTCTTTGCTCGCCGCTGGTATAGAAACAAGGCCTGAGTCCCCTTATAGTGGGGGTTATGCTGGAGACAAAAGGGGGGACCCCAGCATAAGCCTGGAGTTCCCTGGCAGTGGAGGAATAAAGCACAACTAATCTCATCACTTCGCTGCCCAAATAATTACTGCTTGTTGTTCCCTTTCTCTCCAACCAGCTGTTGTTAAAGCACCAACAAGCAGAGTGAAAGCTATGGACGGCTGTTTCCCCATGTAAGGCCACTGGGAGCAGGGAAAGAGCAAAGTGGAGGAGGACAAATTCAGCCCTCAGCACTAAGCCCCCGCTTCAAGATGTCCCGGGAGGAAGAGCTGGGGAAGGAAGAGTTGTGGAGAAAAGAGACAAAGAAGAAGAAAACAGAAATACCCCAACACCCTACTGCCCTCTCCCATGATTTCTTTAAGAACTGGGCATTCTCCAAGTCAAGTCAGGACTTGCTTCCTCAGGGAGACAAAAAAGAAAAAGAAAAATGAAACCAAAGGAAAAGAAAAAAAAAAAGCACCTTCAATCTATTTTCTTGGCTGGAAGCCGGAGCAAATCCAGCAGATATTTACACAAGGGCCCAACCATGTATGAGAACAAGATGACCAGCTTCCCGTGGGTCATGGTCATGAGAGTCTGGTGTCCCGAGGCCCAGATGCGATACCAGGGGCCGTAGAATGGGTCTGAGATGGCCGGACACAGCATGTTGTTCAAATTCACTTCGGTGACCTGCAGGGACAAGGGAGGTAGAGTGAGCGTTCGCCATCCTTAGGCTTCTCTGGCTTCTGCCAGTTCGGCCATCTCTATCTAATGGGGGACTAGACAAGTAGGGATTGGCCAATCCCTACCTGTTCATAATGAGGTTTCTCTCCCCTAGGCTGTATGAGTGAGTCAAGGCTAGAGCCCTCTAGTGGTGATGCAGGAGGGCGTGCAGTGGAAAAGCTGGTTTGGCTTGTCTTGCCTACGGGATTGGACTCAGAGCTGGTTGCTACTCCTAAGCAGCTACGATGTGCCTAGTCCCCGGAGAGGTGTTCTGGGAGAAAAGAAGCTGTGAATGGCTTGGTCCCTGCCTCTACATCACAGGCAACCAATCAAGTTGGGGTGCTCAGACCACATCTGACCTGAGACCAGACGGTGCTCACTGGGTTTTTCCCACCAGATCTGCAGAGTGTACAGAATGGGGGCTGAGTCCTCAGGAAAGATTTCAGGAGTGAAGTAGCACCTGAAATGACTCACGATGGATGGATGGGAGTCGCAGCAAGGAATGGAGTAAGCAAAGACTTCCTTGTAGGTGTGGCCTGCGCCAGGCCCAGAGGTAGGACTGAGCATGGTATGTATGGTGACATGCGGACATTGACTCCTCTGGAATCAAGGCGACCCAGTAGAGAGCAATAAGAATAAGGGTGTGAAGGTCAGACTGCTTCCTCCCCATGGTGCCGGAAGCATGCACGCCTTGGACAAAGAGCTCACATCACCCCTCAAGGTAAACCAGAGCAGAACAAAATGCCAGGGTGGGGAAGAGCAGGTGACTGCTTCTGAAAAGGCACTGGTGACATCGCTTACATGCCCTAGGCCTGCAAGGCCCCGCAAGGCCCCACATGGCTAACTCACGCTACATTAATGCCGCTCGCACACAAAGCCACACATGCCACCCCTGCCCCGAGGACAGCCATGGAGCATTGCCTTCCAAAGCCTTGCAAGCCCATTCACGTTACAGACAAGTCCTCGCCAACCTGTTGCGGAGGCTGGCGGTTTTGTACCATGTCACAGAGGGGTGGAGAGCTCTCTGCCCTCAAGGATGAGGTGACTCACCCAGAGCAGTGGCAGAGCCAGGACTTGAACTTGTGTCTCCGACTCCCAGTCCCAGCCCTGAGCTCTTCCTCTTCACTTTGCCACCAACAAACACCCATGCACTCAGCACTCCCGGGCTCTGGGCAACTCAGCAACTGAGTCCAGCCATCATTCTTGCTCCAGGCAGGTCTGAACACCCCCAGAATGCCACAGGGGTCTCCCAACACCACACTTCCACTGGCCACGACAGCTCAGGGCCTGGGAGTGGGCCCAGAATGGACCGAAGGTCAGAAACCTGCCCAGGGCGAGGGTTAAGGTCCTGCCTCCCCATGGGGTCCACAGCAAAGCACTTTCCAGCTGCAACTCACTGTTTCCAACCAAAGTGGCCATGAGTGACAGGCATCCCTGCCTCCTCATGGATTAAAGAAGCAGTCATTACTGGAGGATTCCGAAAACTCTTCAGTGAGGCCAAGGCTATAGATCATAAATCAGCAACCCAGACACAACAATCTGACGGCATGGCCTTTGGCATCTTGCATTTTCCAAACAAAATGATACACCAGCGCCAACCAGGATTATCAAGATTCACGGAGAACTCCAAGCAGAGGGGAGAGAAGGGGAGAGAACCGAACTTACCAGGCCCAGGATCTGCAAGATGGTGAAGTGATAAAAGAACATGAGGCCGGTTGAGAGAAGGGCCCACTGGAAACTGCTGAGGGGCTCTGGGGTGTAAGCACCTGGAGAAAAAGGGGAGACGATGAGATAGCAGGCTGGGTGACCCACTTCTGCTCCTTCACCCCACGAGGGTGCAGGTGCTGTGGCCACAGCTGCCTGCTGATTGCCCTCTTCCACTGCTCAGCGAGAGCTGCTAAGAGACAGCCCTACTGATTAGCTGGGTACTCCAATCAGCGTCCCTTCTGCCATGTAATGCTGGGGCCATTGCAGAGAGAGGTGTTTTCTTTATTGTAAAAGAAAGAAAATGAAATCATAAAATGAAATATAAAAGACATATAATAAAATATGTCTAGAATTGAAATGTGCTTTAAGTATAAAATACACACTGATTTTGGACATGAACAAAGATGGTAAAATATCTCAAAGTTTTATATGAGGAGGTCGAACTACTGTTTTGAATATACTGAGTTAAATAAGACATGTTAAAATTTCATTGTAAAACTAATACATGCTCATTAAAGGAAATGTATAAAATGTTAAGTAGAAACACAATGAAGGAAAAGAAGAACATTCCCAGCACTCTGTTACCCAAATGCAACCACTGGCAACCCGTGTATGTGTCTCCTAGCTTCTTCATGCCTCAGGAGTTCCTTTTCTTTCCTTTTAAATGACTAGTTGGGATTTTACTGTATATCCTTCACTTCTACATTTATTTTACTCATCCCCTCATGTTTCAGAAGAGACTTAGAGAGGGGCGGTTCTAGCATTAAGGAACCTGGAACCCTCCATCCCAAGCAAGTATGTGACAGCATTGCATCCTGGAGGGATATTTTCCGCGTCAGTCTTCCACTGGTTCATATATTCACTCCCCAGTTATTAGGCACCTATTACAGAAGACTCCCAGTTAACCAGTGGCTTGAGTTCCCGTTAACGGAGTCTACTGTATATCCCAAGCCCCATGCCAAGCTTTAGGGATCGCTAAATAAAGAGAGCTTCCCTACAGTCTCAGACTCAGTCTGGCAGGTGAGGAATACAAGGCAGTCAACACTTAGAAGGCAGGACGACAGGCGGGATGACCACAGTCTGTGCCACCTGTTATGGAAGGACAGCACTCAGCTGGGGCTGTGGGAACAAGGGCTGCTTCCTGCAGCAGGGGGCACAGAGTCAGGAAAGACAAGTTGTACTTAAGCAAGGATGCAAGTACGCCGGAGCTTACAGCAACCTCCACTACGGCAGACATGAGTGGGAACAGAGCAAGTCAGAGAACGATGGGTACAATTTGGGGCCACAGAGGAGAGTGTGCGGGGGAGGGTAGGAAGCAGAAGTAAGACTCAAGAGGTTGGCAGAGCCAGTCCACTCCAAACTGGGCTACATAGGATTTTACGAGCCAGGCTGAGGGCTTTGGCCTTCATCCCATTCTGCAGGGTCTTAAGCCCAAATACTCCACTTTTGGCAGGTCATTGGGAGCAGAGCAGTGACCAGGGACAAAGAGACATTAGGGGTGCTGGAGGCTGGCCAATTGGAAAGCTCATGCCCTTTTTAAAGAGGGCAATCTCCACCCAACTCCATGCAATCATTGCTTTGCAGAGAAGTGGACCCAGCGTTGCCAGTTTTGTTTTGTTTTTTCACTTTTGCAAGAGAAGCCAGAAATATGAACTTTCATGTGGAATTTCCTGAGTTTTAAATGTTGGCAAATAATTCAAAATGTTTTAAGAATGCTCAACAGACCAAACAATACAAGTCTTCTTGGATGGATTTCAGCCCATGGGTGGCCAGCTTTGAGGTCTGCTGCAGAGCCACAGAGAGCAGTGGAAGGTTTGAAGCAGAAAAGTGATGTAATCACATGTGTGCTGGAGAAAGCTCACACAGGCCCACTAGTGTACGGGGGATGGACTGGAGCAGAGGGAGTTGAGGCCAGAAGACTGACAGGGAGACGACTGCGGAAACATGAAGGAGAGGACAGATGGCCTTTGGAGATAACAGCAGTGGGGCTGGGAAAAAGTGGAGCAAAAATCACCACGATGTGGTAGAAGATTGGATGTTGAGTGAGGCAGGATCTAGGAAGACTCCTAGGGGTCTAGCTTGGACATCACTGGGTTGATGGTGCCAATTATTGCACCATGGAGAAGACAGGAAAAGGACGATTGAGAAGAAGGTAGAGAAATGATGAGGCCAATTATAGACATGTTGAAATGGAGGTGTCTGGAATATTCAAGTGCAAGTATTTATTCTGTGGCTGGATGCACTCTGAGAAATACGGTGTGATGGGTAAGTGGACACTGGAGCCTGACAGACACAGATTTTGAAATCCTGGCTCTTGTCACTTATTAACTCCAGGGACTTGAGCAAGCCTCAGTATCTCTTGAACTTAGTTTCATGCATCTATAAAATGGGATTCCACTATCTACTTCACAAGGTTGTTGGCTAGATGAGATAATTTAAGTAATGACTGTAGTACCTTATCTGGGATTTCACAAATGCTGATTATTTTTATTATTACTGGCAGACCTCAGAGATACTGCAAGTTCAGTTCCAGACCACAGCAATAAAGTGTCACACAGATTTTTGTTTTCCCAGTGCACATAAAAGTAGTTTACACTATACTGTAGTCTAAGTGCATTATATCTAAAAGATGTACATGCCTTCATTTAAAAACACTTTATTACTTAAAAAATGCAAACTATCATCTAAGCCTTCAGTGAGTCATAATCTCTTTGCGGTGAAGGGTCTTTGCCTTGATGTTGATAAAAACACTGTATCTATAAAGCCCAGTAAAGCGAGTTATGCCTGTATATGAGTCACAGACTCAGTGAAGAGGATGAAGCTGAACACACAGATATAAGTGCCATCAGCACATGATGGGAACTGAAGTCATCGGGGCATATGTAGACCAAAAGAGGAAGAAGCCTGGAGGCAGAACGCCATGGGGGTGGGGTAGGCAGTGCGAAAGGGAGAAGAGGACTGAGACAGGGTGACCAAAGCCAAGTGGGTGTTCTGGGGGAGCAGCTCAGCCTTGCTCTCTGAACAAGAGGCAGGCTCACAGGATATCTGAGTCAGAAGGCCCCTTGAAGGATTCAAACTCATCCCTCCATTTTATAGATGGGGAAAGTGAGGCTTGGAGATGAGCAGCACCAGCCAAAGTCCCAATAGCAGAACACTGGGCTCTCAGACTCTACCAGAGGACTCATTGCCCAATGACCCTTCTGCCACTGGTCCAGATCTCCATCACACCAAGTCATACTCCTTTTTCTTGTCTGTCTACCCATGTAGACCTGAGTGCCTTGGGGTCGAGGGTCTTGTGGGACTCATTTCTACGTTCCTAACGTCTAGCACAGTGCTCGGTTTGTGACAAGGCATTGAGCTAGGCACTTGCACTTGGTGCACCTTGTCTGCTGAATGAGTGGGAATTGGGCACACTGTTGTCACCCTGGCTGCTGGGGACGAGAAGGGGAAGAGGGGACTTGAAGTACCTACAGGTGCTGAGGCTGCCGCTCATGCCCCTCAAGCCCCAAGCCATTTCCCCAGGTGTCCTTTCCCTCCAGCCACTGCTTGGCTCCCGCTAGTGGCAGATGATCAGATGTGACAGGCCCTGTGGGCCAGGTGGCGGCTGCAGAGAAGGGACAGAAGTGGGAAGGGTCCTCAGCCAGGAGGCAGCTCAACCACAGACCTGGGGAAAATTGGGATGAGGCCACAACTGCGAGGCAGCTCTGCTCTCATTGCACTCCTTTCTGCCCTGCCCTATGATATGGGGGAAAGGAAGACTCAGATACTGCAAAGGGTCATGTTTCCCAGTGCTCTCACTGCCTCTTGCCCACAGCCCCACCTTAGTACCATTGCACGTGCACTGCATCATACATCCCACCCCAGGCTGTGAGTTCCCCGAGGGAGGGGCTGTTTCTGAATTACCTCTTCACTTTACAGAGCAGGCACTGAAAAAATGATCAGTGCATGGGTGAATAAACGGCATGGCCTTTTTAGAGAATCATAAAACTACAACCCTTTGGCTCAACAATCCTACTTGGAGGACTACTATTGAATACCTAAAAAATCAAGAATCTGCCCTTATTTGCACAAAGGTATTTATACCTGAACTGCCTACAATACTGAGAAACTGGAAACAAATCAAATGGAGAGGAAGTAAACTCTGGTACCTCAGTGTTCTGCAACAGTCCACTGCCATTCAAATAACTGGACAACCCAAAATCCCTGGCTAGTAATGGCAACTGTACAAGAACACTATGTTGGCGATGGAAAATAAAGCTAGGTTTAAAACAAGGCCTTGAGTCAGACAAGCTTGGACTTGACTCCTGCCTTTGCCACTGTCCATAGGGGTGAGCTTGGGCAAACTGTGCTGCCTCTCTTAAGCCCGTTTTCCCAAATGTAGACTGCAGGTAACATCTACCTCTCGAGGCTGCTGAGTTTGGAATCAGGTATGGAAAAGTAAACACAGAGCTGGCAACTGCTATTTTTATTATGCCAACCACAGGCATCCAAAATCTCATAAAGCACTAGAAGACAGGGGATCCTGTAGCAGGTGATCTTGTCTAGGAAGGGGGATTTTGTGATCTGCACTGTCTTTTTACTGTTGTGGGTTCTTTTCATTGCCAAGATGATCAAATATTCAATTTCATTGAAAAAGAACATGCAAAAAATAATAAAGCAACCTGAGAACAGATGAGCCAGTCTATACAGATACATGCAAATTTTATGCACACACACATGACTCTTTTTTCTATATACGTGGATGTGGCCCCTGCCACACTGTGGCCAGTGAAAAACTAGTTTTCTTCTGAAGAAGCAAAACTTAAGCCCTTTCAGAAAAATTAGACACGTAAAACTACTTTTTTTCTATTTTTAGGAAAAAATGTGACATTTTCTGCTAGCATCTTCTATCCCAGGAGGATAGAGCATTTCAGCTCTAAAAGCAGGAGGAAACATAGATAATAGCTTTTTCTGAAATCGATTTCTGCCAGAAAAAAAGC
>PVKE010042169.1:0-13860 GCA_004027555.1 Craseonycteris thonglongyai | reverse complement strand
CATGGGGCCCAGGACAGCTTTGAATGCAGCCCAACACAAATTCGTAAACTTTCTTAAAACATTTTCTTAAAACATGAGATTATTTTTGTGATTTTTTTTAGCTTATCAACTATTGTTCGTGTTAATATATTTTAAAGTTTTATTTATTTATTTTTGACAGAGAGAGAGAGAGAGAGAGAGAGAGAGAGAGAGACAGAGACAGAGACAGAGACAGAGAGAGAACTGAACTGGGGGCACTCCCCAGCTCAGCACATGGTTCCCCACAGGCCAGAGCTGGGACTCGATCCTCTGAGCGCTTAACCCACTGAGCCATCCCGGCTTCCCCTCGTGTTAATATATTTTATGTGTGGCCCAAGACACTTCTTCTTCCAATGTGGCCCAGGGAAGCCAACAGGTTGGATACCCCTGGAGTAAAGCAAAGCCTTTCTAATTTTGAAATCTAATGTAATTTCTTACTTGGGATTTTATTTCAGGTGTCGAAGCCATGAAGTGAGTGACACTGCCTATTGGGTGTGAGCATAGTTTTTGTTGTCAGTTTAGATTTAAATTTTTAACTCAGTTTATTCTGGGCTGCAGCTTGTTCATCTGTAAAATGGAGATAATAACAGTATCTAGATATTAAAGCTATGAAGATTCAATTGTTCATCTAAACTGTTTATACAGTTCATCTAAACTGTATAAATATTAGCTATTAGTTAACCAAGAAATCTGACTGCCCACTACTTGTTACGTGCACTTCTAGGTGCTGGGGGTAACATGATGAACAGAACAAATAAGATCCTTATCTTCAAGTAGTTTTTACTTTGGAATGAATAGAAAGAGAGTAAACATGAAAAATGATGTCATTGCAGAGTGCTGTGGAAAAAACAACGCAACAAATGCAAGAATAGATTTCATTTGACTGCTTCTCTCAGCCATTTTCCAGAAAAGTCATAATGTTAAAATGCAACTCCAAGGAGGTGACTCTGTTAGGGCCTAAGGTGATTCAGTCCTGGTACTTGTAGAATTCTTCTGCATGCTGTTGTGTCGGTTATAATTTATTTCTTTTGTTTGAAAACTCACTTCTTCCAGCTGAGCTTTAGTTGAAGTAGTTTGAAATCGTATTCTAAGTAGAACATTGAGCATACTAAACTTACATGCTTAAATTAGTTTTAGCCTCACCACAACTACAGGTTATTAAAGATACTACGTACTATTGTTCTATTTTAATGGCTAAGAAGAGTGAGACGTTGTCTTCTACAGGGCAATAGAGCTAGGAAAAGATGTCTCCCCAAAATCTGTAGGACCATCTTTAGTTTTAGTAATAATTCTTCGTCCCTTTCCCATTGGTTTTTCCATCCTCCAGCAAAGTTTCTCAGCTAGCTTGTCCCTCGCGACGGGTATTCCTACAGTATGCGACCACGCCCACATCCCGGGCGTGGCCAGGAACACAGGCCCCGCCCCTTTGCAACTCGCGACGGCCCGCCCTCTTTCCCCAGACCGCCAGCTGAGGGCCCTAGCGTGCGCGCGCCTCTCCCCCCCCCCCCGCTCTCGGCCTGCTCGGCGTCGGGAGCGCGCTCTGTGTGGCCGATGCCGCCATGTTGTTGTGGTTGTGAGAAGGCGGCAGCGGCGGAGGAGCAGCCAGACGAGACACTCCAGCGGCCCAGGCGCTGCCCCCCGCCGGCCCTGGCTGGGAGCCTCGTGGGTTGGCGGAGGAGGCCGTGCCGTGGCGGGCCTCGCCATGTCTTGCCGCCCGGTAAGAAGCCCACCCCTCTTCTCCGGGGTTGAGGAGGAGCTGGAGGAGGGGCCGGCCTCGGCCCTGGCGCGGCTGCTGTCACCCTCTGGAGGAGGCAGCGGCCCGCGGGGGGCTGTGGACGGCGTGCTTGGCCTAGAGAAGGGTGTTCTGGGCGGCAGCCGCCGCCGCCAGGGGGAGGCGCGGGGAGTGGGAGCGCAGCGGCCCGGCTCGGCCGGGACCCTCGGCGCCGGGGAGGCGGGGTCCCGGGCCGGGGCGGCCTTCCCGGACCCGGCGGCACGAGCTCATGGAGCTAGAAATGTGAAGCGCTCCGGGTAAATGCTCGCGAGCCCCCGGTAGGTGAGTGTGCACCTCTCGCCCCAGCGGGTCTTTTGGAGTCCACCGGGAGCCAGTGGAGCCCCGGCGCGAGCAGCGCGGGCCTGGGACTTGTGGGAAGGAGGAGTGGCCGCCTGACTGTGTAGCAGGGCATCTTTCTGACCTGGTAGTACTTGGGTGGGAAGGCTGGTTCCGAGGCTGTTGGGAAAGCTCAGGAAACACTGGTCAAACAGCTCCACAAAAGATTACAGTGTCATTTCTTAGGTGGAAGTCGTGCTGCTTGATGTATTGCATTGTGTTGCTCAGGACCCCTCAGAGCATATTTTAGGTTGGACTTTGGACTGGAAAACTTCTCTCAAAATAATGGGATTAATTTTATGGGTAAAGAATGGGTCAACTTTCACTTTAATAAACTCCTCCGGGGTCTGATAATATTACCTGTGAGTTTTGTACGTGAGCTACGGTTAGGTATTGATGTTCGGCTGCCTTCTCCAGACCGAGGCCTAAATTCTTGACTTTTAATCTGTCAGTATCTATTTTTTCACAATGAAGAAAAAGTGTACATACTCTTCTAGTTGAGGTTCAACTTAGTTTCTCACAATGTGGAAGGTGATGCCATCGGAGGCCAGGGTTGAATTACAAAAGATAACTTTGTGTGTGTGTGTGTGAAATGCTTGTGATTCGTTCACGGAGAGGGGGGGACAGGACCTTCAGATTCCTTCCCCCCCTTCAGATTCAAGACTGTTTCTGTAGGGCAAGAATCATGATTGGTATTGTTCTTGTTGGAAGACCAAGTTATGTTGGTGGCATGCAGAAAGTCTTCCCTTCCAGGGCCTGTGACTTGGGTGGGTAGAAGAGTTTATGGAATGTCACTGTTTTGAGTAAGCCCAATATGATATGTGATATTAAACCAAATTTGAAGGATTCTAGAATTTTAGATTGGCTGCCTATAAAAACCTCTATCAGTTCTAATTACCTCCCTCATTTTCAGATTTCCTAGAGAAGTTAATGTGACCAGCACAAGAGGGTGCAGCCCCACTTGTAGTTAGTTAACGGCAATCCATAGGAGGACCCAAGTTTCTTAGCTTGTAGGCCAGGTTCTTCAGTTCAGCATTTACCCAGTTAAATACTAGTCATCAGAAATAGTAGGGACTGTCTGAAATGCTGATTCCTGGACTTCACGTAAGACCCGATGAATTAAAATCTCTGAAGGAAGGGCTTGGGAATCTATCCTTAACAAAGATTCCTGAATGATTCTGGGCAGTCAGGTTTGTGAACCTCTGTGCTTTAGGTCACCTTTGGTGTTCCAAAAGATTCTCATTAACTTCAACTTCTGAGAGAGTGCTTTTGTTTATAGAGCTTTAAGAATTTGAGAGGTAGGGAAGAAGGGGAAGCCTGAGGAACTTAAAACTTAAAATTGAGCATCTCCTAATATAATGGATTTATGTAGGGGAAGAATTTGTTGCCCAAAGTTATTTGTACAAGTCTTCAGGAACACACTTGGTAAAATTAGATGCTGCTTGACTGGAGATATATCCAGAGATATATGAAAGAATACAGAAGAAAGAAGTAGAGACGGGTAGACAGTAAGTCTACATTTGGCTCACTGAGGTGTCCATCAAACATCATCATTGCTCCTAAACTATCTGACTGGGGTTTCTAGTAAATGAGGGTAGGGTGGATGAGTTAACAGTTTTTTTTTTAGACAAGAGTTGTGAACCCAGAAGGTTTAATGTGAATTGTGAAAAGTTCTTGAGATTTTGCCTTTGGGCATGAGGAGTGGTAAAGTCAGTTTTTAAATCTGTTGTAGTTCTGGTTAACACCTGTGGTAATATGGAATGCTGAGATATGAAGGAAGTATTCACACTGCAGAAGGGGGTGTAGTGAAGTTTGTTATAAGTTTGGAAGAGTTGGCAGAAAATGTTATAGTTGTGTGGGTAATGAAAGAGTTTGGTAAATATCTTGTCAAATCATGCAGTAGTATTTTTAGAAAAGTGCACCTAGTTGTGCACTACAAGAACCAAAGGCCATGTGTTTTGTTCCTTGGTATTTCTAGTACCTAGCTGGAGTTCTCAGCATAAACTCCACCCTCAGATATTATTGAGTAAATGAATAGTATTGAGATGGGAAAATAACTGTTATGGTAGTTGATAACAACATTAGTTATTAAAAGCTACTTGATATCTTACTTTGGATTAAAGAGCCAGTTTTTAGTCCATGTTATTTGAGATCCTTTTTTCTTTTTAAGATTTATTTTATTGTTTTTGACAGAGACAGAAAGAGACAGACAGAGAGAGAGAAGGAGAGCCCAGAGCAGTCTCCATAGTTGCACATCATCAGTTTTCAACATGGTTTCATTGCACATAGGTGCATGAGGGGGCCGCGCAGGGTGGGAACTGGGCTGGGTGCCTCCTGCATGGGAAGCACACCCCAGTTCAGCATATGGACCTGCATGGGCAGGAGCCGGGATTCGATCCTCAGTTCCCAGGGCTGCAAAGTGAGCACTTAACCTGCTGAGCCATCCTGGCTTCCCTGAGATCCTTTCTTTAACGACTGTCATTGTACACTATCCTGTTACCTAGTTTTGGGGTCTTAAATGTGTTTTTTTTTTTTAAATATGTCTAAATTTTTTAGGTGTTAATGATTTTTTTAGGACTACATTTATTAAATACAGAGGCATTTAGAATAATGGGAAGCTGCGATTGGCAGAGTGCTTGTGTCATATTGATGATTTGATTGCTGTTGGGAATGTCACTTCTCTGGGCCTCAGTTTTGTCATCTCTACAATTAAAGGCTTCTACTCTTAATCTCAAGTAGTTTCTCTAGCCTGATTCTGCAAATCTTTAATAATTCTAATTGTGTTATTTGGTGTTCATTTCATAGGCACATGAACCTTTTTAATTAAATTTTAAAAAAGAACATTCTGTCTTGGATTCTGCTTTTAGCTTATGGATTTTTGACATTGTCCAGGAGTGCTCTGGAAATTGAGTGCATGTTGCAAGTATTATGCAGAAACAACATGCTTATGCTGTTGTAATTCACTTAGTGTTGAAATCAAAATGGATTTCACATAGGGAACTTCATAATTTAGTGTGAAGCCACAAGATTAAGGATGGTTTGAGGGAAGTTTGTGCAATTATGTGGCCAGTTGTTTCTTACAGACCACCCAATTCTGTAATTTTCTATGATGAATTTATATGTAATTTTATAATCAGTGAAAGACAGTGAAAAGACAATGAGATCAAATCTGTATTGAATTGAACTAGGATTCCCAGTAAATCTAGAGACTACTAAAATTAACATTCATTACTATCTTTAATCTTAATTTTATGGTACCAGTATTGTATCATGCTTTCATCTTCACTTTCATATTTAGAAGCTTAACATACCTTTTAAATTAATACTGTATCAGATGTTCAAAATGAAAATTGTTGTAGCATGAAAGTGTATAGATCAGTAAGTCCTGAGTTCAAGCCTGGGCTGTGCTTTACATTAGCTATGTTATTTCAGGCAAACCATGTAACCCCTCTGAACTTCCAGTTCCCGCATCAGGCAGGGGAAGAAGAGCAACTTCTCTGTTTTTCTCACAATCTGTCATTCAGATGAAATGGTATAGAATGAAAATAGTCTAAAAATGTAAGGGCTGATAATAGAATTCTGGTTTTTTTTTTTAAGATTTATTTTATTGTTTTGACAGAGACAGAGAGAGACAGAGAGACAGACAGAAGGGGGAGGGCCCAGAGCAGTCTCCATAGTTGTGTGTCATCAGTTTTCAATATGATTTTGTTCCACACAGGTGGGCGGAGTCCGCATAGTGCAGAAACTGGGCTGGGGGCCTTCTGCATGGGAAGCACACCTCAGTTCAGCATATGGGTCCACACGGCCTGGGGTCAGGATTCGATCCTCGGTTCCTGGGGCTGCAAAGTGAGTGCTTAACCCGCTGAGCCATTCCGGCTTCCCTGAATTCTGGTTTTTTAGAATCTTGTTTTATTTTCTTGGAAGAGTTGGCTTGTGGAGCAGTGGTAAACTTATGTGTTGTCAAGTGAAGAATTTACTAATGTAATTGATGGCAAGAGAAAAGATTTCTGTTCTGTACTCTGCCTGGAAAAACCTTTCAGCACTTGTGTCCCATCAGCCAATAGGAATATTCAGTGTTGCAGGAACTTCAGAGGGATTTGGGATGTCTCACATTTGTGCTAAGGTTTGCACTTGGAATAGACTTGCTAGATTTCATCCATTTTGCTGTGTTGGCACGGAGGTAGAAGGTGATGGATGGGTCAAGAAGTTTAGTACATTCTCTAAAGTTTTAGTGCTATCTTTTCTAAATGACAGGTGGCAATGTTAGAGGGTAATGAAATCAATGTGGTGATTTAAAAAAGCTACAAAAGGGAATGCCGGGATAGCTCAGTGGTTGAGCGCTTGCTTGCAATTATGAGGTTCGGGGTTTGATTCCTAGCCTCTGCCAGTGCAAACCCATGTGCTGAACTATGGTGCATCTGTTAACCACTGGGATGGCTTGGTGGTAGAAGGTTTTAGCCTCCCGTGCAGGAGACTCCCAGTTCAGTTCCTTCCCTGTGTCCCCACATCCATCCACCTGTGTGGAGTGCAACTATGTTATAACTGATGATGTACAACTATGGAGTGTATTTTTTCTTGAGTTGTAATAAAACTTTGAAGCAGTTACTTAGGGACATGGTACCTGGCCTTTGCTGTCAGTTGTACATAGTTGTACAAGCTCTTTCCTCTTTCTCTCTCTCTCACCTTCTCTCAACCAATGAAAAAAATTTTTTTTTTTTTTTTAAGCATTACAGGGATGCCAGGATGACTCAGTAGGTTGAGCACTTGGCTTTGTAGCCCTGGGGTCTGAGGATCAAATCCCAGCCCCAGCCTGTGCAGACCCATATGCTGAACTGGGGTGTGCCCCCAGTTCAGTTCTTGCCAAGCTCATGAGGGAGGTCCCCAGCCTGGTTCCAGCCTTGTGCAGCCCCATGCCCATTGTGCACACCAGTGGAGGGAAACTATATCAAAAATTAATGTTGCGCAACTGTGGAGACAGCTCTGGGCCCTCCCCCTTCTCTCTGTCTGTCTGTCAAAAAAAAAAGAATAACAACAAAAACACAAAAATAAATCTTAAAAAAATAAAGTCTTACAAAGAAATAGAAATATTAGCACATTGCAAATGGTAAAAGTAAGTATTGATTTGGGGAACTTGTTTCTTTTTTTTAATATGTGTATATATTTACTGGGTTGCAATGAAAAGTGTATTTTTTTCTTAAGTTGTAATAAAACTTTGAAGCAGTTGCTTAGGGATGTGGTACCTGGCCTTTGAAGTTAGGATGACTATCTTATAAGATAGTAAGGTGTAAAACAAATGATAAGCTACAAGGAAATTGTGAAGTTAGGTTAAATTAAAGTTATTTTGTTAAGGGTGAAATACCTCATAGCTCTGTTATAAATTGTTGATTTAATGAACAAAGTTAAGACATAAACTTATGCTAATGTTCTTAAACACTCTTTTTCCTTAAATGGACTACTTGATAATTACAGAGGTATTGTCTTGGTGCTGACTACTTCAGAGCATCATCTTGAATATGTCGAGGCCTGGATCTGTTATGTGCCTACTTATGTTTTTACACAATGTTTAGAATGATTTTATTTTATGATACAGCAAATTTTTCTGATTTCATTTCTCTGGGTTCTAAATTTAACTTTTTGTATCTAAAGCTTTTGTAATTTAGTTGCAGAAGAGAAATATAAATTAATTTAATTCTTAGACTTATCTATAAATTGAAAATCTGGCAAAAATGTAAGGAATTATAAGTATATTGGCTAATCTGTTTCATTATTTATTTATTTTTTATTCTTGACAGAGAGACAGAGAAGGGGGAGGGCCCAGAGCAGTCTCCATAGTTGCAAGTCATTAGTTTTTCAACATAAATTAGTTTTATTTCACACAGGTGGGTGCAGAGCTGCACAGGGCAGGAAAGGGGCTGTGGGCCTCCTGCATGGGAGGCATGCTCCCATGAGCTGGGGGTCAAACCCCGGGGGCCGGGGTAGGGGGGCATCTACATGTAAACTTGCCCCAGCAGTAACTGAACTGGGGGCCCCCCACATGGGAAGCACACCACAGTTAAGCATATGGGTTTGCTAGGGCCAGGGCTGGGGCTGGGACTTGATCTTTGGATCTCAGGGCTGCAAAGTGAGCATTCAACCCACTGAGCCATCCCGGCATTCCCTTATATTGGTTAATCTTAACATATTTGGAGAGAATTGGTGTAAAGACAAGATGGCTAACTTTAAATGTTAGTTCTTACTGTTTTGTTCCATGGCTGTCATTTTTTCCTATAAATCTGTAATTGTAAAGTATTTATTCTGATTCCACAAATCACATGGGGCAAAGTAGAGTATTTACAGAGTTTTTGAAAGTGCTACAGGGCAGTAGTAATTTTTAATCTCATTTTTAATTTTAAAATGAAATCGTTATTTTTGATTATGAAAGCTGCAGGACATATTCAGTATGGAAATTAAAAAAAAAAAATCCCCACAAAAAGCAAGAATTGAGGTAGCTCTGGAGAATAAAGAAAAGTCAAGGTGACCCATAATCCCACATAGATGTAGTATTTGATTTTTTTCTTTTCTTTTTTTTTAAGATTTATTTTTATTGTTTTTGACAGAGAGAGAAAAAGAGAGAGAGAGAGAAGGGGGAGGGCCCAGAGCAGTCTCCATTAGCTTTCTACATAGTTTCATTCCACAGGTGGGGGTGGGGCTGTGCAGGTAAGGAACCAGCTCGGGACCTCCCACATAGAAGGCTCGCCCAGGTGAGAGCTGAACTGGGGGCACACCCCAGTTCAGTATATGGGTCCCCAGAGGCTAGGACTGGATTCGGTCCTTGGACCCTGGGGCTGCAAGACGAGTGCTCAACCCACTGAGCCATCCTGCTCCCCCCACCCTTTTTTATTTTAAAGATTTATTTTTTTATTGTTTGAGAGAAGTGGGGAGGGCTCAGAGTAGTCTCCATAGTTGTACATCATTAGTTGTGACATAGTTTCAAGGCCTCCCACATGGGAGGTAAGAACCTTTGCCACCATCCTGGCATTTACCAGTTGCACCACAGTTCAGCATGTGGGTTTACATGGGTGGGTGCCGGGATTCAGTCCCTAGACCTTGTGGTTGCAAGGCAAGTGCTTAACCTGTTGACCTGTCCCAGCATTCCTTCATTTTTTAAAAACAGTATCTACTGAAGTACTTAAAAGGGACAACATTCCACATTAAATTGACGTTTCCTTAATTATTTAGTGTTCTATGATACAGATACGGTAAATCATGGTTTATAGTAATTCCCTATTAATGTACATTTTCAATTTTTTTCCCTTTTAAACAGTGCTTTAATAAACTCCTTTGGACTTTTTACACAATTGTGCTGTTTCCTTAGGCTAAATTCCTAAAGTGGGCTTATTTATTTGGTCAAAGGGTATGTGTGTTTTAAATTTAAATATACCAAGGTGCCCTATAGATGTCTATTTTAAAGTCCCACCAACAGTGTACCAATGTCCAATCCCACATGTTCTTGCTAGTGATTTATTATCTTTTAACTTGTTAGTGGGAATTTAAAGTATTTTTTTTTGTTTTTTATCAACATTAGGTCATAGCTTCTACAGCTTAACTATGGAAGGGGCAGGTGACAGGAATGCAGTGACAGGGAGTGCTTCAGACCATTGGTCTCTAAACTTTTTGAATGTTCATCCCAACAGTAAAATTTTGAGCATTAATTCTTAAGTATTCATTTAATTTACAAACAGTATGTATATTATAAAATGGATGAGAATTAAAAATAGAGGTCAAATATCTTTCTTCTTTACTCCAGTGGAACATCTTGGGTACTCTTGAAGATATATTATTACTCTGCTTTGGATATCACTGCTTTAGACTCCTAAGATTTAATGTTGGGCTTCTATGGGTAATTGTTTTTAGGCATTTCCACTAGTTCTGCAGGTGGTCCAGCCTAGTTAGATTCTGATAGTCTTTAATGTGTCCCATGAGAGTCATCTGCAATAAGGGCAATCATAAATCTTGCTCATAAAGCTTCAGTTTGAATCTTTTGTCATTGTTGAGGTGGCTGAATTTGGAAAGGGCAAATAATACAATAGGAAAGTCTAAATGAGTCTACTTCTCTTACCGTAGATATGAAGAATTGATACTGTATTTAGTATAATTTTAAAACATCTATGTAGTTTGATTATAACATTTTTATTTTCCAAGAGCTTAGGTTTTGGAGACTGAGTAAAAGAATGAATAATTGCTACTTGCTTTCCTTTGCTTGCAAAGTACCACAATTAACCTGTCACTCTTAACTCCATTTAGAAGAGAAGAGCCTGAGAACCTTTAACTTTTAAAAAATGCTTTCTTGGGCCAAAACTTTTCTTGATGAATCTTAGATTAAAAGGTAACTTTTAATCTAAGGTAACTTGCCCCTCTCCCCATGAGTAATCAAATCAGGAAATGGTTATTTGCACTAGAAGAATGAGGCTCCCTTTCTCTTCTCATAATGGGGAATTTAATTTCAGTTATTTTATATGGGTCATTGTTAGAGAAAGATTAATTATATTGAAGTCTTAAATATTGTGAAAGGAGCAATTTGAGTAATTATTTTTTGCCAGTTGAAATAAATGAAATAATTTATGTTAAAGATGATTGTTACAGGGAAGGTCATTAAATTTGCTGAAGGGGACATTATTGGAGAGATGGGAGTACTAGGGCACGCAGTTTGGTTGTGTGACTTACTGTTAGCATATGTACCAAATTTCAGCCTACTTGCGCCCGTGTTCTTTTAGATATCACCAAGAAGCACACCAAATGTGAAGAAAACCCCAAGTATGGATAAAGTTGAATTTTGTGCTGTCATTAAATTTCTCACAAAACAAGAGAAAGCACCTCAAACCACTTTGGAAGGGATGTTAGTGGTTTACAGGGACTGTTTCCTTGGGAAATCCATGGTTTACAAGTGGCATAGCCTTTTCTTGAAGCAAGGCAGAGAGTTGATTGAAAATGACCTCTGTCCGGGACTCCCTGTTGAGGCTAGTTCCTCAGACATTGTCAAAAAAGTTGAAAAACTTGTAGTGGAAGATGCCAGATTGAATAAAAAGCAGCTTGCAGAAATGGCTGGAGTATATCACTTACAACCATTTTGAATATTCTTCATCAGCTTCTAAGGATGTCATAAGTCAGTGAAAATGGGTACCGAGAATGCACAATCTGCTTCAAAAACAACAGCATGTGGAGTGTTCACAACAGTTTTTGGATGTCTGCAGAGACAACAAAGATCAAGTTTTAACCTGGATTGTCATTGAAGATGAAACTTGGGTTCATCATTATAAGCCTGAGTCAAAGCAAAAGTCCATGCAGTGGCATGAAAAGGGCATACCACCCCCCTAAGAAGTTCAAGGTGTTGCAATTGGCTGAATAAATTATGGCTACTGTTTTTTGGGATATGGAAGGTATCCTGCTGATCAATTATAAGATAAGTGTGTCACAATAATTGGAGAGTACTAGTCCAGCCTGCAGAAACACTTAAGAGAATCTGTGAAGGAGAAAAGAGGAAAATAGACCAAAGGGGTGCTGCTTTTGAATGACAACAATGCTCCTGTGCATAAGACCAATATTGTGTTGGCTACTTTTCACAACTGTGGCTTCCAAATGTTAAACTACCCTCCCTATAGTCCATACCTGGCTCTATCTGATTACTATTTGTTCCCAAATGTGAAAAAAAAAACAGCTTCAAGGGAAGAAATTTACAAATGATAAAAAAGTTAAAGCTGCAATTTCAGCATATTTTGAGGGCAAAGACAAAACATTTATATTTGAGAGTATAAATAAACTTATTGAGGGGGCAGCTGGGATGGCTTAGCGGGTTGAGCGCTCGCTTTGCAGCCCCAGAGCCCGAGGGTCGACTCCTGGGTCCAGCCCATGGGGACCCATATGCTGAACTGGGGTGTGCCCTCAGTTCAGTTCTTGCTGGGGCATATGCGGGAGGCTCCTGGCCCAGTTCCTGCCCTGTGCAGCCCCGTGCCCACCTGTGGAGTAAACTAATGCTGTCAACTATGGAGACTGCTCTGGGCCCTCTGTCTCTCTCTGTCTGTCTCTCTTGTCAAAAAACAATAAAAATCTTAAAAAAAAAATAATCTTTGCGAAAACTCCACGGTCTCAAAAAAAAAGTTTTGAATGATCTGAAAAGTGTATTTGGGTTAAGGGTGAATATGTTGAAAAGGAAAAATAATAGTTTTGTTTACCCTTTTTCCTCTTTATACTGTAAATTTTTTGATCACCCCTTGTACATACAGTGCTTTGGAAAAAGGCACATTATCTCTTTTACCTTAGGTAGCATAATTTATAAGGTTCTTTCATAGACATCTTTTTAGAACCTCAGAAGGATTTGTGAGCATCATTTAACCAGGTATGATGTGATTCCTTTGGGGCCACATGCTTAGTGTTTGGCATCATGTTTAATGAGGTAGATAGACTGTGAACCCTGCAGAAGTTTTATAGTCTCATGGCTGTTCTCCTTACACTCCCCAGCACTTAATACACTGTCTAGTGCAGAGTAGCTTATCAATATTTATGGAGTAACTGTTTATAAACTCTTACATATTTATTTACACCTGTATAGCATTGTAAAACCAACACATTTTCTGTAGTCATATTGTACCTTCTTCATCTGACGTGCACAGAAAATGTTTTTGTGGGAGAGGTTATTAATTTTACATCAGCTTTTCAGATATCCTTTTACCTTTTCTTACGGATAGTTTTAAGGTGACAAAAAGAATTAGCCTTGGATGTAATTCCTTTTATTGTGTTTTTCCCTCCTATTGGCAAAGTTGTATATATATATATACACACACACACACATACACACACGTATATTTATGTTGTATGCTGCTATTGAAAAGGGAACATATTCATTAGTCTAGGTATATAATGACTTTTTTTTTTAAAGATTCATTTTATTGTTTGAGAGGTGTGTGTGTGTGTGTGAGAGAGAGAGAGAGAAAAGGAAGAGAAGGGGAGAGGGTGCAGAGTAGTCTCCATAGTTGTACATCATTGGTTGTGACATAGTTTTTTATTCTACACAGGTGGATGTGGGGCCGCACAGTTTGGGAACCAAACTAAGGGCCTCGTGGCATGGGAGGTGAGAACCTTTGCCACTATCCCAGCAGTTACCAGTTGTGCCACAGTTAAGCATATGGGTTTGCATGGGCCGGGACCAGGATTCTATCCCCGGACCTCACGGTTGCAAGGCAAGCATTCAACCTGCTGAACTATCCTGGCATCCCTATATAATGATTCTTGAAGCATGGACACCAGTATGTCATGGAGTGAATGAAAAGGAGCAAGTATGATTTCTTTCACTTGTCTCATTCTCTCCAGTTCCCGGTACACATGGTTTTGGCTTACTCTGAAAATACTGAAGAGAATTAGTTTTTCCAAGAACTAGTATGTTATTTTCTCTTTGTTCTATTGTACTTAAAATCCTCTTTAATCAGTGAACTAATACACTTTTATACATATGAGACCCTGGAAAGACAAATGGAAATATTAAAGATTTATGATTTATTTTTATTGTTTTTTTAAAAGATTTATTTTATTGTTTTTGACAGAGACAGAGAGAGAGAGAGAGAGAGAGACACACACACACACACAGTATTACCATATATATAAACTTACAGTGGCCCAACTCCCAGCTGTATATTAACACCAAAACTGCAATAAGATTATATTGTCATAAAAGTAATTTATCTAAATATCTTCTAGTTAAAATT
>PVKE010042168.1:0-13860 GCA_004027555.1 Craseonycteris thonglongyai | reverse complement strand
GATGTTAAATTGTCCACAGTCTTGTGGGGCTTCCACGCTCCCTAGGTCTCGGCTTCCAGCCCGCCCTCGATCCAGCTCCACTGTGACCGTCGTCCCCCAATCCCCCTTTGTTTTTGCCAGCCCCGGGCCGCGCTCCGAGTCTCTGTCCCCGAACCGCTGCTTCCCTTTTCCTCTCCCGCTCTCCCCTTTTTTCTCTAACCTTTGTGTGTTGTTCCGCGTTGTGTGGTTCTCTTAGTTGAGGTTGCTTCTCAGGGTTTCCCCTGTGGCTTCCCCTCTGTTCACAAGGCCCTTCCCAGGCAGTTATCGGCGTTCTCCTCTCATGCCGCCATCTTGGATCTTTGAGTTTCTTGAAAAGTAGTGGAAGTAGAGATAATTTTACAAGTTATGGATATCTATTGGTACATAATAGATATGCTGAAAATGCATAAACACAAAGAAGACAGGAATTTTATGGAGAAAGGACTATTGGAAGACCTAAGGAGATTCTTGAAGAGCTAAGATTTCAACCCATCAAGGTTGGGATCAATGTAAGCCTGTGTGTTTTGCTTACCTGTTCTGGGAGAAGCCAAAGAGCTAGGAAGTAAGACTTGATTTGCTTTCAAAACCCATCCTTACCTGTTATTAGTTTGGCTTTGGACAAGTTACTCCACCTGTCTGACCACATGTTCCTCACCTAGAAAATGGGAACAATGCCTATTTTATAGAACGATCCTACAGATGAGATAAGGTTAACATGACAAAGGATGATGTTCAGTCCTGATACATCCCACTGTCTGAGAAAGTTCACCAAGCTCTCTCTCTCTCCTGCCCTTCAGAGTTAGCATGCAGTTTTAGTTCTTAAACCCTCCCTGAACTTTCATGTGTAGTTAACTGCCATCTGCTGTGTTGCCATAGCTGTGAACACACCCCCATTATAGCACTTGTCAAATTGTACTGTAACGATTGTTCTTGTATCTGCCCTCCAATGGGCTGTGTGGTTCTTGGGGAGGGAACCATGTCTTATTCAGTACCTCTCACAGAACTTAGTGCTCGAAAGTGATGTGAAGTGGATGCTATGACCAGATGGCCGCTTACCTGTTAGCCCACTGCTGGGCTCTTTGTATTAACATATATGTATGACGGTGCCTTTGACACCCTACTCTATGTGTCTGAGTGCTTAGTGAAAGAAATAGAGGCCTATATAATTCATTTTTAGGAAATAATAGTGTTGAAAAAAGTCCTCTAAGAAACTTTGCTAACTCCACCCTTCTAGGTAGAATCCCCATTCTGTTCTTTGTGCCCTCAGAGAACCGTGTGCACACTTCCACCATCTCCATCACGTTACTTGAACCATCTTATTGGACTCACAGTGGTTTGTCTGTGTGTTTCCCTGATGGATGGTAAGTCCTGTGAAGGGAGGCATCACATCTCGTTCATTTCTAGTACTCAGAGGGTGTTGGCTGACGGATGGCCTTTCTCAGATTGAAATGTTGATCTGTTCATTTTGTTAGGATGAAGAATCCTCCCAGTACTTAAAAGACTTTGTTTTTAATTTGATCTACACTGTACAGAATGGTTTAAAAGATGTTTTGTGATTGTTTCCTCATTATAACATATCCAAATATAACATTCAGTTATTTATATTCATGTGTAATATATAATCTATTGCATGCATGATGTACTTACATATTTTATGGGAAATGTGTTTTCTAGAGATGTATTTTATAGGAGATATAGTTTATGTACCACCAAAACTCCTAATGCTGTGAAATATCTGAGTTAAGTATAATAATATATATACACAGTAGATTCTCCATTAAGTGGAACTCAAGCAACTTGCAAAAATATTGAAGAAATAATACTACATTTATCTGGCTTGGGTGCAAGTTAACTGAGAGTGTGCTTACATTTATCCGGCATCTACCAATCCCTGTGGGTGCCGGTTAACTGAGAGTCTACTGCAGTAAGCCAGGAATCTGACTGTTCACTGTTACATTGCCGGGACCCTAGAGGTTGAAAGATTTGTTTCAGGAAAGTCATCTTGACCTTTTTAACATAAACTGATGTGTTAAGCAACAGGGAGCTTACAAAGAGGTGTTTGTCTCCCAGGCTTGGTGTACAAGGCAGTAAAAACCACGCTCCACTCAGAAGGTCGCTGGCCATGCTGCACACACTCCATGTCTGTGTGAAGTTATGACAAATATTTTCTTGTTACTTTTTTGTCACATATTTATTTTTTCAAAGCTAAAACAGATTTTACATACTTGTAGATAAAGAACACTTTTACTTGTAAAAGCAGCTTTTACTTATGAAGGAAGTGGAAGTAAGATGACTCTCATTACCCAGAGACAACCCTTGTTGAGTTTATTGTCTATACCTGCACATGTGTATACACGCTTGTGTTATGTGTGTGTGTTCACATGCTCACACCCACTCACCCAGATTTTACAAAACTAGATCCTACTATAGATGCCGTTTTCTCCTGCTTTCTTGCTTTTTAAACCTAATGTCAGTGATTTTTATCCTTATTCTCACATTATAATGACATTCTTTACTCACAAGAATAAAACCTCTTTTGCGCAAAAATCACTGGAGAATAAAACATTCTACCTAATTTTAAAAATTTAAAAAATTTTAAATTAAAAAATTTTTTTCTAAAATGTGGTGTAAACATGGCTCTGAGACTTTGGGTTTCAGTGACCAGTGTGAGGAAATGAGTGGGGGGACCATTTTAGCCAGCGAGGGCAGGAATCAAATCACATGAAATGCCTTAGTGTCTACTGTCACCCACCCTACCTCGGAGGAGACTGGTTCTAACACCATAAATGTGGGCGGGCACAACCTCAGGCGGCCAGCCCGTGATTCAGGAAGTGCCACCGGGAAGGGGCAGATGCAGCTGAGCTCCCCCGTTTGGGACCTGAATGAGCTATTGTGCATCGTGCAGGGTGTGTGTGCGTGAGGTATTGCGGGAAGCTGAGCAATGTGACCTGCTGCCCCGGAGGCTGAACGACCCCTGCTGCCCCACGGCCTCCCTTTCCTCATCGGCTTTCTCGGGGCCACTCACGCCGTCTGGGCTGTGGCTGCTGCCGCACCCCTATTTCGTGGCTGCCTCTCCTTGGTTTTCTCTGATTTTCCAATTCTTGTGGTTTCCCCTGCAGAAAAAAGCTGATTTTAGGACACAGTCCTCTTCTGCCGAGGAGTCGGTGAATCTAGTGAAGTAATTCAGTCGTTCATTCAGTACTATGTATGCATCAGTGCCTCTCTAGGCGACAGAGAAGCAAAGACAGCCCCCTCCCCCCCCATACCTGTGGGAGTTGACAGTGTAGCAACATTGTCCTGGGTCTTTCACACCTTCAGGCACTCGTCATCGCTGCTTCCTGGGCCGGTGTTAAGGCCTGTGGTGGACTGGTGTGAGCTTGCAGCGGATGGTAGCCTTCTTTGCTTTGTTTGTTTTTGTCCTGGTATTGTGTTTACCTGCTGAGAGCTGGTAAACACATCTCCTGTCCTGGCTGTTTCTGGACAGGGGATTTTTGAGGCTCTGATCAACGTGTAGCATCAAGTTCTAAGGAGAGTCCATCTTTAGTCCCACCTGTGGCCTAAGTTATTGACTAAGTTACAGAACCATCATATTCCCTCTCTAACACAGAACAAAACCGGTGGCTTATAGGTCTGAGAAGTTGTTATAAATAGAACCTGACAATTCCTATAGACATAATGTCTGATTTTTTAGAGATTGTGTTCCTAATAAGTGAATGCCAATCTTTTTAAAAATAGGAGTACAGGCACCATGTAGAAATACCACCCAACCTCCTTACTGGTAGATCAGGCTTGGGTTATGATTAGGTTTCTTGTGGCAGGAGATCTTATGTTTGAGGAAATAAATGGCTTTTTCGTAAACATAGATTGTTGGGGAGCAAATCTGTGAGTCAGCAGCGTCAGTTTTTATGTACCATATTTTCCGGCGTATAAGACGACCGGGCGTATAAGACAACCCCCGAATTTTACAGTTAAAACATAGGTTTAGGCCTATATTCGCTGTATAAGACTACCCCCCACTTCCGAGGCTGTAGTCTTATACAGCGAATATAGGCCTAAACCTATGTTTTAACTGTAAAATTAGGGGGTCGTCTTATACGCCCGGTCGTCTTATACGCCGGAAAATACGATAAGTGTTTTCTCATTGACATGGAATAATGAAAGTACAGTAAATAGAGTATACCCGGCTTCTCAGTGCTCATGTTAGAAACCCTGGCTGCCATGCACTGGATCTGGGGGTGAGGACAGTGCTGACTGTGATGGTCTGGGAAGATGGGTGGTCCTTGTGGGTGTGGCATGGGCCAGCTGCATCCAAAGGCCCACTCCTAAGGACTCGCTCAAGTAAGCTGACGTCTCTAAGTGCAGAGCTGCATCAGTCGATTTCCTGTGAATACTCGGTTTATGTCTGGTGTGTTCTGCCCCACGTAGACTGCCTGCTCATATTTGACAGAAGTCGCTCTTTGTCTCTGTAGCTCCGGGCTCTCTGCAGTGAATGTTACGTGTCTGTGTTGTCCTGGTAGATCGGAGTCTTACACATGGTGTGGTCGTTTGGGGAAGTGGGTGACAGCTCCTCTGGTAGGGGGAGTCTGTTCCTACGTGGGGTCCCATTGGGAAATTTCTGGTGTCATCTCACTAAACACCCCTCTATTAGTACTTTGCATGCAAGTGCATGCAAAGTATTAATAGAATATCATTAAAACTGTCATAGCATTGCTCACAAAACAAGTTACAAAATAATGCTATAGAGCTAAAAATGAAAACGTTCAGTGACAGAATAGCGGACAATATGAACCTCTGACTCATTGAGTATTTTCTTCGTAGGCTGACGCTTGAGCTTTAGCAACTTGACTAAGTTGTTTTTTTTACTATAAATACATTAAAAAATTTTTTTCACTTCCTGGTTTGGGTGGCACTATTCTAGTTGTTTCCATCCACAATCATCTGGAAGATTCTTTCTATTAGCCATGGACTACAGGCCAGATAGCACTTAGCCTAGTCCTAAGCCCCATATAGGCAGGTTCATAGGAAAGAAACAAGTAAAGCTAGTGATGGAGTACTAATGCTGACACTTAAAATGGGGGGACAAAAAAAAAATTGAAATTATGTTATGTGATGGAGGTGTTAGCTAATGCTATGATGGGAATTATTTTGCAATAAGTGCATCGAATTAACACATTGCATACCTTAAACTTACACAATGTTATACTGTATGTTAGTATATCTCAATAAAACTAGAATAAAGAATAAAATGGGTAGAGGACTAGGAGCAAATCTAGGCCAAAGAAAGTTAGTCTTCTTCAGACTTAAGAGCAGGGAGTGTGATATGAGCAACTCTAAGAACTTGATTTGTAGAAATTATGGAAAAATATTTACTCACAAAATTTTGTAGAATGCTTATAGATTTTGTTATGAATGTATGCTGAGTACATTTATTTTAGTATTTATATATATATAGTAGTCTATCCCCTACTGATTTCATAACTCAGTTTTTGCCTTTTATTTCTTACATACAGTAAGTAATATTTTCAATATAGTCTAAATTCAGTTAGTAAGCTGAAGTTGAAGGAAGAAGGAGAACCAGCAAAGTCAGATACAGGAAGTTTATAGGAGAATGATGGAGTGAGCGTAACGATGCATTTCTACATGTCCTTAAGGTTATATCCTAATCCCTGGACTCTGAACTTCTTGGGCTTGTCGGCCTTCTCTTATAACTTTGGCATCCACCCTTGTATCAACCTTGTGTCTTTGGAATCAGCCTGTGCTTAACGAGGTGCCTTGTATTATACTTGCTGGGCACTCTGTCAGTGCTTCATGGGTGAAATGAGTTAGTGAAACGTAGATTTCTCATAGATGACCTCACCTCATACAACAGATCTCTTAGGGATGGCGATTATCCCCATTTTATAAATGGAGAAACCAAGCCTCACCTGGGTTAAATGATTGCCTACTAATGACCATTTCATTAACAATGGTGTTCCACCGTTATGACGTAGTAATCATATAAATTAGGAATATGTTTTTATTTCATTGGTCATCACTTTATAATAAATAGCATTAAGCAGTATTTAGTGAACACTTACTTTTTACTAAAATTGTGCTTGATATCCAGAATTGCACTAGACTGAGAGCAGTCCTCTGGAGGCAGAATGATCTACGTTTTATAGTTTGGGGCTGAGAAGCCAAATAAACTTCCTAAGTTAACTGAGCCAGTAGGTGGATGATTTGCATATGGGCTGTCTGACCCCAGAACCCATTCTTGCCCGCTACACTAAATGATTGCTTTATAGTCACACAATTCTCGATGGCAGAGCCAGGCTTCGCACCCAGGTCTTTGTTCCTCATTCTTATTCCCCTTACGTATCATGTGCGTGCACGTATGTGTGTGTGTGTGTGTGTGTAGCATTTGTCCTGTTTTGGGCTATGTTCAGGACACTACTCATATAACAATGAATAAAATATTGAATTCTGCTACAATAAACTTTGGTTCATTTTACGGTACATCATAACAGTGATATAACATTTGAGAGGAGAGAATGACCGGCTGTACCTGGAGTTGTCAAAGAAGGCTGCTATTGTGAAGGATGAGGAGTATTCTAGGGAGAGGAAGAAGAAAGGAAGAATGTGTAATTTATGTATTGTCCAAACAACTAAAAAAAAGTGAAACGGATACTACAGTAATTACCCCTTATCCATGGTTTTACTTTCTGTGGTTTCAGTTATCCAAAGTCAACCACAGTCACAGAATATTAACAGGAAAATTCTAGAAATAAACAATTCATAAGTTTATGTCTCCTCTTAAAGCTTTTTCAATTATAGTAGACATAGAATATTATATGAGTTTCTGGTGTATAACATAGTGATTAGACGTTTATATAACTTATGAAGTGACCCCCCCCCCCGTAAGCTTAGTACCCTACCTAACACCACACATAGTTATTACAATATTACTCTTGACTATATTTCTTATGTGGTACTTTACGTCCCCATGACTATTTTTATAACTGGCAATTTGTACTTTTTAATCTTTTCACTTTTTTTTTATCCATCTTCTACCCACCTCCCCTACCTGGTGACCATCAATTTATTCTCTGTATCTATGAGTTTGTTTCTATTTTGTTTATTTTATTTTTTAGATTCCACATATAAGTGAAATCATATGGTATTTGTCTTTCTCTATCTGACTTATTCCACTCAGTGTCACACCCTCTAGGTCTATCCATGTCATTGCAGAGGGTAAGATTTCATTGTTTTTATGGATGAGTAATATTTCATTGTATATATGTGCCACCTCATCCTTATCTGTTTGTCTATTGATGGACACTTAGGTTGCCTCCATATCTTGGCTATTGTAAATAATAAATTGCATGTTGTGCCGAGTATCATGATGACATCTCGTGATGTCCTGCTCCGTCCCACCCAGGACATGAATCATCTCTTTATCAGCATATCTACACTGTATACGTGCTCCCTGCCTGTGAGTGCTTAGTAGCTGTCTTCGTTATCAGATCGCCTGTCTTAGTGTCTCAGTGCTTGTGCTCAAGTAACCCGAATTGTATTAAATAATGGCCCCAAAGTACAAAAGCAACGATGCTGGTGATTTGAGTATGCCAAAGAGAAACCACAATGTGCTTCCTTTAAGCAAAAAAGTGAAAGTTCTTGACTTAATAAGGCGCTTTATCATCTCACATCACATCACTATAAGAAGGGTAAAATAAGATATTTTGAGAGAGACTGTGTTCACATAACTTGTATTACAATATATTATTGTAATTGCTCTATTTTATTATTACAATATTATTAGAATAATATTAGTTATTAATCTCTTAATGTATCTCATTTATAAGTTAAGCTTTAGCTTAGGTATGTATGTATAGGAAAAACAGTATATACAGGGCTTGGGATCCATGGTTTCAAGCCCCCACTGGGAGTCTTGGATAAGGGGGGTCTGCTGTATCAATCATTGCAGGAGAACAGTAGGGCTTGAACAAAGACTGTCTGTGGTAAATGAGGACAATGGTCTTCGTTCAGAAATGCCATTCTAGGCAGAGGGAACTACATTTGCAAATTACTATTAAAAAATTATTTAACAACATTTTAATTAGTGTTGGATAAAAAACAATGAAAAATACACAAAAACCTACCCCACTTCTTCCTTAGAGGACTAGGGAGGGCAATAGAAAACCATTGCTGAAGAAGCAGCCTATACACGCCTACTTAAGGAGAAACTATAATAGTTCTAGAATGATCTAGTACAATCTGTTTAAGTCTGTGTATGATCTGAAAGTGTCTTCAATTTTTGGTGGAAAATGGCAAAGTTGGGTGCCAATTTGGAGACTGCAGAAGTTAAGATATTAGAGTTGGGGATAGAAAAGGACAAAACATTTAATTCATTCAGGTTAAGTTCACGGGGAAGTTTGCCTCAAAGAAGGAAGACTAGAGGTATCTGACTGTGGGAATGAACAGAATGTGGGTTAGTATACCTCTTTATTTTTTCTTTTCAGTTTTTTCTATTGCCTCTGGAAATAAAAGACTGTTAATTTGACACTGAGCTCAAGATAGATTAGATATGTGATAATGTGGTGAGAAGTACTGATTATTTGATTAACAGGTTTTCTGGAGTACAAATCACCTGGATTTAGAGAGGGGAGAGTTTACTGGTAGGCGAAGAAATAGGCAGGAAAAAGAAAGGACCAAGGAGCATTTTCTATACTTAATTAGGATGTATTACTACCTGATTAAGTTTTATACTTGGTTAGTATTTCCAGCAGGAAATATTACATAGAACTATTGGTATTTATTAAGAAAAAATTGCATTGTATATGCATTATGTATAAACACAAAAATATGATACATGTGTGTGTATGATATAGGTCAGAGAAAAACAAAACCCAGACCTATAATTCAGTTCTTGTTAATACAGTGATTTTAGTGTAAATTCCATGTACTCCCATTTAACTTAGAAAAAACTAACTTTATTTTAATAAAATAAATTGTGAAATACTGGGCTGAGCTAAAACCTGGAGCATTAATCATAAAGAAGTCTGTCTTTCAGGTAGTAAATCACAAGTTATATAACTTGTATAAAATTTGATGATGATGCTAAGTTTGGAGGAGTGTAGGTACAGATTGAATAACTATTTGAGAGGCTGGAAATGTGGGTGGAAAGTAGAATGCAGCTCAGTGCATGTGCGCACACAGACACACACAAAACAAAAACAAAAAACAATGACTATTCTGTATGAGAATAATTTGGTCCAAAGTTGTTAAGTTATTCAGATTGTTCAAAATTATTCAGTGTGTAGAAGAAGCCTACTGAAGGGCATTAAGAAATAAAGAAAATGATATTCTTTGTAGGTGAGGGAAGGAAAAGTGGGGGAGGTAGATTACTTAGTCTAGAGCTAGGTATTCTGTTTATTTGAATGGCAGGAAAACTCTTGTACCTTAAAATTTGTAAATTTATTGTTTCTCACAGTCTCTTCTGTGCCTTTCAAAACTGTCAATCAGCCGAACCACTCCCAGTTTGAATTTTTCAAACTCTCAAATTCAGAGTCTGTCCTTCAAATAAGATAATCTGTGTTCCATTAAGAAATGTGACTGAGAACTTCCTTCATCTGACAGACTGGCTGTCACAGTCCCTGGGAGAATGGTAATAAGTCAGCAAGTCGTCTTGGTTGTGAAGCTGTGTTAGAAATGACTAAAATGACCTGTTACATGTTACATAAGTGGGTTTATTTCTGGGCTCTCAATTCTATTCCACTGATCTTGGTGTCTGTTTTTCTGCCAATACCATGTGGAGAGAAGACAGACTTTTCAGTAAATGGTGCTGGGAAAATTGGAATACCACATGCAAAAGAATAAAACTAGACTGCTGTCTGTCACCAAAATTTACTCCAAATAGCTCAAAGACCTAAATGTAAGACCTAAAACAATAAATTGCATAGAAGAAAGCATAGGTATCAAACTTATGGACCTGGAGTTCAGAGAGGATTTTATGAATTTGACCTCAAAGGCAAGGGAAGTAAAAGCAAAAATAGGTGAATGAGACTATAGTAAACCAAAGAGCTTCTGCATAGCAGAAGAATCCATCAACAAAGCAAAGAGGCCACCAAACGAATGAGAGAAGATATTTGCAACCAACGCAGCCAATAAGGGGCTGATATCCAAAATATATAAAGAGCCGTACAGCTCAACAACAAAACAAACAATTCAATTAAAAAATGGGCAGAGGACATGAACAGACACTTTTCCTAAGAAGTTATACAAATGGCCAAGCGATATATGAAAACAAGCTCAACTTTACTAGCCATTAGGGAAGTGCTAATCAAAACCTCACACCTGTTGGAATGGCTCTCATCAACAAGACAATAACAAGTGTTGGAGAGGCTGTGGAGGAAAAGGAGTCGATGGTGGGAATGTTAACTTGGTACAGCCACTATGGAAAACAGTATGGAGTTTCCTCAAAAAATTAAGAATTACCATATGATGCAGCAATCTCTCTTCTAGGTATCTAACCCCACAAACTGAAAACATCTGTAAAGATCTGTCTGTCTATCTATCTATCAATCTATCTCTGGGTATCTATCCCCCAAACCATCTGTAAAGACGCACACACCCAGCCCACCTACTGTATGTTCATTACAGCATTATTCACGGTGTCCAAGACCTGGAAACGACCAAAGTGTTCTTCTATAGCTGACTGGACAAAGAAGATGTAGTACGTATACACAAAGGAATATTACTTGACGATAAGAAAAGATGAAATACTGCCATTTGTAGCAACACAGATGGATTTTTAAAGAAGATTTTATTGTTTTTGACATAGCGATAGAGGGCCCAGAGCAGTCTTCTTAGTCGTACGTCATTAGTTTTTGACATAGTTTCATTCCGCACAGGGTGGGAACTGGGCTGGGGGCCTTCCACATGGGAAGCTTGTCCTGGCAAGAACCAAACTGGGGGCCACACCCCAGTTCAGCATATGGGTCCACATGAGCCAGGATTCGATCCTTGGACCCTGGGGCTGCAAAGCAAGCACTTAACCCACTGAGCCATCCTGGCTTCCTGGATCTTGAGATTATCATGCTAAGCTAAATAAAAAGTCAGAAAAAGTCGAGAACCAAATGATTTCACTGAAAGCATCAAATGAGCAAGACAAACAAGAACTCATAGACACAGACAGACAGGTTAACAGAGGGTAAGGAGGGCTGATAGAAGAGGGTAAAGGGGGTCAAATATATGATGATGGAAGGAGAATTGACTTGGGTGGTGAGCATATAGTACAGTATACAGTTGTACACTTGAAGCCTATAGAATTTTACTAACAGATGTCACCCCAGTAAGTTTAATAGAAAAAAAAAAAAGGTTCTCCCTTAAAAATCATCTATTTTCCCTTAAGGTATCATTTCTCGGTTGGGATTGAAATAACTTCACAATGAGCTGTGGAGGTTTTTCCTGTTATGTAGCCTCTGTTAATACAGCTAGTTCATTATTGCTAACAGTTTTAGAGAAGTAGATGTTTTTGCTTTGAAATAGAAAAAAGGGAAGCAATCCTGTTTGCACTGGTATCTGTGAGAAAAGTCAAAATGGTTCTTAGTGCACATATGGGGGAAAAGAAACCATACAGCCTTTAAAAGGAGTAGAGGAAAAAGAGATTCTGAGTTTTATAGTGATGTTCAGCCCGATCTTTAAACGTTCCCTTCTCTCTGTCACATCAGTATTGCTGACATTGAAATGGTAGCAACAGAGGCTGCACCTTGAAAAGCCACTTCGCCTCGTTTGTTGGGATAACTGTCTGGTTTGGCCTTTTCTAATCTAGAGAGTTCTTGCCTGACGTATAATTTTAGGGTATTTTGACCTTGATGTTATTTGCATCTATGTCGATTGCTTTTTTTTTTACAATTTTAACGCTTCAATTTGTAATAAATAAGCAAGCTGTTCATGAAGTTCTGAAGGGGCAGAAAAGGGTGAGCATGGCAGTTGAAGACTGGTGGCTGGGTTATCAGAACATGTCACTTGTCACTGGGTCGACCTGGGAGACAAGCTAGGCAGCCCCTCATTACTGGACCTTCCCATATGTGAAGATAAGAACTAATGGACTTAATCTGTGGTCTCTTTTCACATACCCTGTCTCCCAGTTTGCTAAATTACTGTCTTCAGGGCCCAAGATAAAGTATGGATATTGTGCTTAATTCTTCCCCTTTTTTTCTCCCATTTCCTTCACTCCACACATATTTATTCAATTACCAGGTATGCTCTTTCCATGTTGCCTCCTAGAGTTCTTTTCATTCCTCTTTCTACCACCCTAGTCCACATCAACATAATTTTTTCATTAAATTAATGTGATAGCACTTTAGTTGTGCTTGTTTTGCCTACCTACCCAACATAATGTCTCCAATAAAGAGGAAAAAAACGTTTCACACCAGTGCACTGTGAAACGGAGCTGGTATAACATACTGGTTAAGGATAGGGAGTCTGTAGCTAGACTGTCTGGCAATTGAATTATGATTCAGGTCCAATCAATATTTTGGCCAATGCAATGATACAAACTTGGTTAAATACCTAAGCTTCAGTACATACAAAAGAAAAGAACGAAAAGCTTCCCGATCAAATTGGGAGGATTAAGTGACATCCACATGAGCGTTGAGCGAGTTACACAGCAAGCATTCAAAACTGAGCTTCCACAAAAATAGTTACAAAATGCAGACCTGAGTCTTCCACTCTCCTAGTTGAAGCCCTGCAACTTCACTGTTTCTTCTGTGCTGAAGCCCGGGTCTCCATGGCCTGCTATTAATATGGAGGCCCTGGATCTGCTGGGCAGCCCAGCTCCCTTCTTCCCTCCAGTGTCTGCACCCTCCTCTGCTCCCCCTACTCCCTGCTCTTTCTTGTCTCACGCTCACGACACACTGATGCTTATCTGGAACACCTCATGAATATTAAGTGAGAAAATGCTATTGAGACAGTTTTGTGTATCTTTAATCTTGGTAACTATCATGTATGGCTACAGTTACTATTCGGAAAATCCTCAAGTCATTTAATTAGATTCCTAAAATCTTCATTCTAAATTCTAAGAAATCCTGAAGTTATCTCGTATTAGTGAAATGAAAAATTTAGCAGAGTGGTATAATTTTTAGTCCAACATAAGGTGAAGTTATGAAATAATGTGATATATCTGTCCGTGGGCATCATAGATCATCTCTGAAGGTAGATTGTTTTAAGCTGCTGCAGATGATAAAATGGATTATCAGATGATTTCTTTTTTTTTATTGTTAAATTTAATGGGGTGACATTGGTTGGTAACAATTAGATAGTTTCCGGATGTACAAGTCCACATCACATCGCCTATGCATCACATTATGTGCTCACCTCCCAGAATCAGCTCTCCTTCCATCACCATATATCCAGTGTCCACTCCCCACCCCCAAATCTCCCTCCTCCCTCCTCCCCCAGGTAACCACCAAACCATTGAGTGTGTCCATAATGCTGGTGCCCTCTCCCTCCTCCCCTCCCACTCTCCCTCCCCCCTCCTCCCCTTCCCTCAGGCAATCACCAAGTTATTGGGTGTGTCCATAGGTCTCTGTGTCTTTGTAACTTTCAGTTTTATATTCCACCTATAAGTGAGGTCATATTTTTCTGGATTCTTTCATTCTGATTTATTTCGCTTAATAAGATGGTCTCTAGGTCCATCCATGTTGCCAGAAATGACTGTATTTCATCATTTCTTATCGCTGAGTAGTATTCCATTGTGTAAATGTACCACATCTTCTTTATCCAGTCATCTATCAAAGGGCATTTTGGTTGTTTCCATGTTCTGGCCACTGTGAACAGTGCTGCGATGAACATGCGGGTACA
>PVKE010042167.1:0-13865 GCA_004027555.1 Craseonycteris thonglongyai | reverse complement strand
TACAAGTCCACATCACATCACCCATGCATCGCATTATGTGCCCACCTCCCAGAGTCAGCTCCCTTTTCACCACCATATATCTGGTACCCACTCCAACCTCCCCCCACAACTCTCCCTCCCCCCTTCTCCCCTCTCTCCAGGTAACCACCAAACTATTGAGTGTGTCCATAATGCTGGTGCCCTCTCCCTCCTCCCCTCCCTCTCTCCTTCCCCCCTCCTCCCCTTTCCTCAGATTCACTCTTGAAATGTGAAGAAATAGATCCATTTTTAAAATGTATTAACAGGTGATAAAAAAATAATTATTTACTACAACATTGAACCAAAAATCATGGTGAAAATGTAATGAACCTGCTATAATCATTTCAATAGCTGATATTCATCAAAGAAAAGTTATACTGCCAATTTGGTGGGATTTTAAAGATATTTTGTATTTTGAGCTGCTTCCCAGGAACCAAATTATTAAGTTGAATGTGCACTGTCATCAATTAGATAAATAAATGGTGACATCAAACGAAGCATCCAGAATTAGAGAATCGCAAACTGGTGAACCACCTTGTCTTATACCACAATAATGCTAAACAACATACAAGTTTGGTCACTAGTCAAAAGTTGATGGTGGTTGGATGAGATTTGCTACCACACTCAATATATTCACCAGACTTTGCACCACCAGACTACCATTTGTTTTGTCTTTTCCAAAACACTTTGAAAGGTAGAATGTGTACCTTTGATGAAGATATTAAGTCATTCATGGAACAGTATTTTGCTGAAAAAAGATGGAATTTTTTTTGAGCATAGAATCATGAAGTTGCCCGAAAAGAAAACTGAACAAAGTAAACCATGCATAATTGAATAAAGTTCTTGTTTTATATTTTTAAAAAATCATTTGCATTTACTCACAAAAGAAAATGCAATTATGTTTTGGCCAACTCAATACTCAATTAAAGGGAGAACTAGATACCACATCTCTATATTTATCTCACAGATTCCCATACTCACAGTAGGCCATGGTTGCTGTATACCCACTTATATTTACAATCTAAGAGGAGAAGCTCTCTAGTAGGTTACTTGCATGTGAAGCTTGTTCTTTCCCATTTTCATGACATAGTAGTAAGACTACATCTTTTTAATGATAAGGGGCAATAACGCATGAGCATATGATAAATTATTGTCAATCTCCTGAATGTGGTGTCCAAAATGTGAAGGCAGTAAAAGAAATGACTGAGAAACATCTGAACAATTAGAATTAAAATGGGGATAGTATAAGAGCATGGAAGAGCCAATAGGCTCTAGTATCCCAAATGTCTTTCACGTTGGATGAAGCAATTATTATCTGATGAAGCTTTTTTTCTTCTTTTTTTTTTGGGGGTTTGTTTTTTTGTTTGGAGAGGCGCATTTATTCAACTTTTTTTTTAATTTAAAATTAGGGTCAAATTATATCATTTATTGAATAGTTGATAATAAAATTAAGTCATGAAAATCATACCAAAAGACTAGATAGATGGATAAATAGATGATAGACAGAAAGATAGTTAGATGGATGATAGATAGATAGATGATAGATGATAGATAGATAGATAGATAATAGATAGATAGATGACAGATAGATGATAGATAATATATAATCTATTCAATCACTAGTAAGCTTCTAGGAGCTTTATGTGGAGATAAATACTAACTCTACTATAACAGGATAGGGAAACAAATGACTACTCAGAAATTACTGTGATAATACACTTAACAGTTAATCTTAGTAACAAGTATAGAAGAGAAAATACTATTTTCTTTTACTCTCCTAGAGTCTCCATCTGGGGTCCTGCAAATTTGACTGATAGAAGATATATTTACAAAATAAAAACAGTTTATTTTTCCAGGAGGGGAAATTCTCCAGTGATGAGCAACTCAAAAAGGTGGTTAGGTCTTGAGCTTATAAGTATCTGAGCAAAAAAAATAATATATTTGTGGGAAAATAACAAGACAAAAGAAAAGGGTTTTAGGCTTTAAATAGGGACAGCAAATGGTCAGAATGTAAACTTTTGAGAAAACTAATGGAACACAAGGCTAATTGGTAAGGTTTCTTTGTGTAAATTCTTTCTCAGTGCCATCTCACATCTGGTAAAAAGGTTGGTATTTCTTTTCTGGTACAGAAAATGGGAAAGGGACAACTTCACAAGGGGAACTTACGCTCTGCTTGTAAACAGATAAAGGGAAGGCAGAGAGCTCATCCTATGTCTCCTATTTCTCAATTGTGTCAAAGTGACAATTTGGAGTGTCATTCTCTGAACACCTTCACATACTCTTTGGAAATACTTAAGTTCTAATCATTTGCTTTTTTGTTTGTTTTTTTATTTTTATTTTTTTCCTGAAACATGGACAAAATTGTGGCCTGTTGAGTTTGAGACCTCAGAAAAGTTTGTTACAAGGCCTGCTACATAATTTATGAGACCCAGTGCTAAATAAAAAAGTAAAGCCCCCATGTTCAAAAAGTAGAAAAACTTTCTTATTGAAGGTTTTGTTTGTTTGTTCATTTTTTGTTTTTTTCCTCTGTGGGCTCTCTCTTGACCTATACTGCTTTTACTTTTTATTTGCTATTGGAAATTTTAATTCATTAGCTTGGGTTTTACAGTTCATTATTATATTGTGAAATACCAGTTTTAAATGCAGATATAAGAGCACTTAGTACATGCAGAATCATTAACATTTGTATTTCAGGGCTCATCATGCTTATTTATTGCATTTTTTCCAGAACAGTAGAAACACTGCAAAAGACAAACTCACCTGATTTTATGTCATTTCTTAATACATGTAGATTCTATTAACACTCTCTACCCCTGGATTACTGATGACTAAGGAAAAACTACATGATGTTATAGTTCTCTTTTATTTTACGACATCATTTCAGTGTGAGTGGTTTGTGAACACAGAGAAGTAATACAAAAGGAAGGAAGTAATAAGACATAAAATAATGTTCCTTGGTTATTCGTGTTTCTTAGAAGTCCATTGCCTTCTTTCTGCATTTGAATTCAGTTCTAATTTGAAAAGATACAGTGGTCTTTCTGGATTGGCAGTACCTCTGCTTATTTAATCGTAGATGGAACAAGGTTACATTCTATTTGCTTTGAGTCTTATTGAGTCCCTTGAATTGTGGGTCACTTAGAAGTCTGTGCTCATGGGACACCACAATGCTATACGCAAATAAAGAAGCAAAGGACAGAGAATACAAATATCATTCACTTCTCCTTTGCTTATGTGCATACTGCAAGTTTCTTGGGCAGCAGAATAGCAAGTGGGAGGCTTTCTGAGTCATGTCCCTGTAAGACTACACAGATCACATGTTCATGAGGCTGATCCGGGTTTAAGGACTTAGATGTTAGAAACATTGTCATATTTTTATCACATATAATATATAATATCATACAGAAATTCCAATAAAGACTGGAGAAAATATTTTACTTTCTTAAGAGTAATATACTAGAGAAGTATATTGTTGAGAATTGTGCAAGCATTTCCAGAAAAGAATTGCTATAGTTTGTTTTCCTTAAGTTTGTGATAAAACGAGAGATGTTTTTATTGGGATAGGCTTTCATATTAGCAGAAACTAATTATAAGGATTTAACAATAAGAACAAGGTCGAGGTTAATATATATAAGAAATAGCAGGGCAGAATGTTATTCAAACAATCTGATTTAGTGATGTATTGACCATTCATTCCCTGTGAATGAATTAGATGTGTAATTGATCTGTATAACAAAGAAATACAGTGAGTATGGGGAACCTGAATGGGAAAATTACAGTAATGTTTCCTAGAAATATGGAATAAGATCCTTTCTTATATGTCAAATCTTGAAGTGCTACTGTGCTCTGTGAGAAGAAAGAGATAGACAATCACTTGGTTGTAGACTAATAGAGGTTTTGATATTTCCTAACAGACCTCTGAAAAAAGGCCAGGGCATGAGAATAGGATGACTTACCGAAGATCCTTTCTGAAAAGTGGGCTTTTAAAATTAAATACATGGTATGACTTGATTTAGGGACACCAGTCGCCTCTTTCCCAGTGTATTCATCATCTAATGATATCATAGGAAATTATCACTGACTGGATAGATTAAACAAGAAAAAAGTTATTTTCTAAGGTTTTCAAGTCTACAAGACCAAGGCCAAAGTGTCAGCAGAGTTAGCTTCTTCTTAGGGCCCTTCCTTGGCTTGTAGAGAGCTGTCTTCTTCCTCCATCTTCATGTGGTCTTTTTCTCTGTGCTTGTCTATATCCAATTCTTCTTTTTTTTATAAAGACAAAGCTCCTATCAGGGACTACCTATCTGACCTCATTTTACCTGTATTACCTTTGTGTAGGTTCTATCCCCAAATAAAGTCATACTCTGAGGGTAATGAGAGTTATAGTTTCAACATATAAGTTTTCAATGGACACAAGTTAACACATATGTAGCTACGAATTCATAGACAAAGTGGCCATGGATTACAGGAGTATAAGTTTTGCAAGAGATCAATAACATGGCATTTTTTTTTTAATATCAAATTTGTCATGGCTACCACCATTATTGGCATTTTCTTTCTTTCTTTCTTTCTTTCTTTCTTTCTTTCTTTCTTTCTTTCTTTCTTTCTTCCTTTTTTCTTCTTTTTAAGGTTTATTTTATTGTTTGAGAGAGGGTAAGGGGTGGGAGGAGGGTGCAGAGCAGTCTCCGTAGTTGTACATCATTAGTTGTGAAATAGTTTTATTCCACACAGTTAAGTGTGGGGCCATGCGGTGTGGGAACTGAACTGGGTACCTTCTGCATGGGAGGTGAGAATCTTCACCACCATCTAGCAGTTACCAGTTGTGCCTCAGCTCAACATATGAATTTGTGCCGGCTGGGTCCGGGATTCAATTCCCAAACCTTGCGGTTGCAGGATAAGCACTCAACCTGTTGAGCCATCCCAGCATTCCTTGGGTGCCTTTCCTGAGAGCAGCAGTGACTAATGTTGTGTATTAAAAATAATCTCATAATTGTGATTCCAAGATTACATATAATGGCATCGTGATCGAATTGTACCCTTTTCATAGCTACAATGGTAACATAGGCTTATTCAGTAACCTAATCAATATTTAGATACTGTATGTATTGTGAGCATAATCGTAAGAGTTGACTTTCAATCCAGTATGCTTCAAACTCGTGAGTGAACTATCATGCTGTTTCTCCCAGTCAGAACACATGAGTCCAGGAACTAAGTAGTGGAATTGGGAGTGTATATATCATTATTACAACAAAAACCACTTGTAAAATTTGAATTCTCTGACTCCTCCATCTAGACTGTAATTAGAACCTGTGCAAGTGTTTCCATAAGGGCACTAGAAACATAGGTGCAAAATGAAGTGCAGATTATATTCTGAAAGATATATGCATACTTTCATAGAGTAGGGAGTTTCAATAATATCAAAAATTGCTTGCTGAGATGCTAAATAAGAAGACAAAAAATTACTTTTTATTAATAAATAGGTTAGGATTGTTAGGATAGCTCAGCAAGTTGAGAACTTGCCTTGCAACCGGGAGGTCCAGGAAGTGAATCTGACCTTGGCCCATGCAAACCCATGTGCTGAACTTCTGCACAACTGGTAACCACCTCCTATGCTCTGGATTTGGTTCCCGCCCCACACAATCCCACATCCACTTGTGTGGAATGAAACTATGTCACAGTTAATGATGCACAACTATGGAGACTGCTCTGGGCTCTCCTTACTTCTCTCTCTCTCACATCTTCTCTCAAACAATGAAATAAATCTTTAAAATTAAAACTAAAAAATTAATGGGTTAATAAGGACCTCTAATAAGAGCTGTTTGTTTTAATGATAGAGAAATTAAAATGTACTTGCAGCCTAATTATAGTGTACTGAAGAAAAAGTAGGAAATGAAATGAACAGGCACAACTTTGTGAGGCCCTGATAAGAGAAATATAAGAAGGGGATAGAAATGGAATGAATATGTAAAGTTATAGAATTTCCTTTAGGTGAAATGAAATCAATAACAAATGTTTTATGACAAAAGTGTATTTAGGATAGTAGTCATGGCAATGATTCCGTAGAAGGGAAGAAAGTTGTGCCGAAGGAGAAAATTGATACACATTGAGGATTGTGAATTTTTTGTTGGATTAATTCTGTTTTATTTTGCTTTTACTGGTAATATGGAATGGGATCTAGGATATAAATAGAGAGACTTGGAAGAGATATGAATAAACAGATGATGTTGTAAACACAAATTCGGAAAGTAATTTTACTAAACAAATGTGGTATGATTGTCTGGCAGTGGTATTAAATATTAGGCATTTTCCATCATATTTTTGAAATACTGAAAACTGCATGACTGCCTTTAAAAACATTTACCAGCTTTTAGAAGGCAGATTAATACTCATACATCATAGAGGAGGGGTCATGAAAATCATCCAAAGAGAATGACAATTAGATCTACTCTGGGTTAAAGAGGAAGGTGCACATACAGCCGGTAAATAATAATTCCATGACACAAATTTACCCATTCTAAGTGTATAATTTAAAAATTCAATAAAATTTACTATTTGTACAGCTATCATCACAATACAGTTTAAGAACATTCCTATAACACCACTAAGATTCCCTCTGCTTCTCAACAATCCCATCTCTACCCCTTTTCCCCAGTAACTGCTAATCCAAAATTTGTGTTTAAAGATACACTTTTATTGAAATTGTTATACAAATAACATACCACATTCTGTAGTGTTTTCTGTCAGGCTTCTTTAATTTGGTAAATTTCAGTAACTTGGTGACTTTAATACTAAGTAAGTTTTTTGTGTTTTTTTTTAATTTATTTTATTGATTTTTGACAGAGAAAAACAGAGACAGAGAGAGACAGAGAGAAGGGGGAGGGCCCAGAGCAGTCTCCACAGTTGACATTAGTTTTCCATAGAGTTTCACTCCACAGGTGGGCACGAGGCTGCGCAGGGCAGGAACTGGGCCGGGCGCCTTCCACATAGGCCCCGGCTAAAACTGAACTGGGGGCACACCCCAGTCCAGCACGTGGGTCCACATGGGCCGGGATTCGATCCTCAGTCCCTGGGGCTTCAAAGCGAGCGCTTAACCTGCTGAGCTATCCCAGCTTTCCCCAATACTAAGTAACTTTAATGATGTTTTCAAAGTTCACCCATGTGGTAGCATAAATCAGTACTTTGTTTCTTTTAATGGCCAAATAATATTCTATTGTGTGGATATTTCAAATTGTATTTATCCATTTACCAACCAATGGATTTCCCCCCCCCACATTTGGCTATTTTGAATAAGTAAATAAATATTTAAAATTAATAACTTTTATCATTTGTTGGTAATAATAAGACATAAATATGAACAACGACTTTGGAAGCCTAAAATATTTTCAGAGAAAGATCATGGTTCTGCATAAGGATGTAAAGAAACTGGAAACATAAGAGTTTAGATGGATCATTGTCACGATGGTTTACATCATCAATGATAATGAGAAGAGTAGTGGAGGAGAAAGATAAAGTGAGCTATGTACTGAATGTATCAGTGAACATCAGTAAATGACGATTATGTGAAGAAATGAAATGCAGTGAACTCTGAGGCTCTCCATACATACTATTCTTTAAAAAGAATGGCAGTGAGATTATCAGCAATCAGCCATGTGAAGTAATGGTTTCATCTATATCTCTTTCATCATTTGGTATATGGAAAATGAGAGTAAGAAATTATTCATTGTTTAAGAGGACTGTAAAAGAAATAGCATATTCAGGGACAGGTAGATTTAAATTAGAGCAAAAATGGTATGGAGTGGCAGAAGGGGAGTTTACTTAGACGTGACTGGAACAATTCAGGAGTTGGGGAGAAGTCAGAATAGGACCAATTCAGGGCAATGTTTCTCAGGACTGATATCCATATCAAAGTGTCATATTATGAAAAATACATAGCACCACTTTAATATTGTGAAATAGAATTCATAAAGAATACAAAGAACTTAACAAAAACATTAATGTAACATCCTAGGCTAAAAATAGACAAAATTAATTAATTAAATGATCAGATAATACTATAAAAAATATGATGACATAGTCAGAAAGTAGCATTTCTACTTAGAATCATCCTGAAAAAAGTAAAAATGCTGACTACTAGTGGTATGCTACAGAGACAACTCAATTATCCTAAGTGGCTATTGAAAATCCAGTTTTCCAGTACAGTGATAATTTTGGTAAAGTTCCATTTTGTTAAAAAAAAAAAATGCTGTCTACCCTTGATTTGCATGGTAAAAATTCTTTAAAAAATGACATAATATAGAAAATTTATGAAATTCCTTATATTTATATGTAAAAAATGGCTAGGGTTCGGGTTCATGGATATTTTGTATATAACAGATGGTTAGAAAGTCAAATTATGATGATCATTTCTAAACACAGACACTTAAGTACAAAGAGTGCCTCCTCTCCACAATCGTAGTAGGAAAAGAAACAGAGCTTCCAATAGAAGTACTCAACCTCCAGTAAATTACTCTACCTACATAAATTGTAGCCCAAAACTTGCACACTACATCACCCAAATGAATGTGTCCTAGGTGACAATACCCAACTTTGTTAGAGACAGCTAAATAAACTAGTGGTTTATGACTATGGTTGTTCAGGGATCAAATGAACCTTTACCCCAAGTAGGTTCTCAACATTTTATTTCTAACTACATGTTTCTCTTTTCTGGAGATGCATTTTATTAAAAAAAAAAAAAAAAAGCTTTCTCTATCTCATTTAAATGTCCCCTTAAATTAGTACACTTGTCTCCAGTATAGCTCGTTAATCACATTGTCTACAATTCACAAAGTTTTCAAAAATCCAAATAGTCTAATTTCAAAAAACAAGGCATGGTGGGGCTATATAAATTTTCAGAGGTAGTTGATGCACATTTATTGATAGAACCGAAATAAATAGTAGACTTTCTAGTTTCCATTTTTTTCTTTATGAGGAAAAATATATCTATAGAGGGATAGAAAAACTATACATAAAATGCAACTATATTTGAATCCATTATTTTTATCTAATGGAAAGTATTAATAGAAGTGATGGAATTAATAATGTAAAAATAATTATGGTGATGGAAAGAGAACTGATTCTCGGTGGTGAGCACACGACACAATACATAGATGATGTAATGTATTATAGAATTGTACACCTAGAAGGTATGTAATTTTAACCAACCAATTTCACCCCATACAATTAATAAAAAAATATTATTAATCACTTTTCTTATATGTGTATGTCTTTCAATGTGTAATTGCATTTCTATATTTTAAACAATTTATAGGCTGCGAGAAAAACGTTATAGTTCATAGGCTGTTTTCAGGAACAAAGATGTTCACACATACCAATATTCACTTAGGAAATAGTGATCAAGTTATTCTTATTATAATCTAAAATATTTATAAATAATATGCAGTTCTTGATTAATGTAAAAGTATTGACCAAGTTCCAGGTTTAAAATTGACATTTATTTATTATTAATTTACTTTTATCCTCACTATGAAATGAATATTTAGGTAAACTCACAGTTTTTAAAGATTTACTTATATTATTTTTGACAGGTAGACAGAGAAAAGGGGGAGGGCCCATAGCAGTCTCCATAGTTGCATGCCATCAGTTTTCTACATAGTTTTTATTCCACAGGTGGATACTGAGTTGTGCAGTGCAGGAACTGGTCAGGGGCCTTTGGCATGGGAGACACGCCCCTGTGATCTGGGGACCTCCCACATGAGCAGCATGCCTAGGGCGGGAGTCAAGCCAGGGGCCTCCCACATAGATGCTTGTCCCAGTGAGAACTGAATTGGAGCACACCCCAGTTCAGCACATGGGTCTATAGGGCCCAGGGCTCAGGATTGGATCCTCAGGCCCCGGGGCTGCAATGAGTGCTCACCCTGCTGAAATATCCCTGCTCCCCCAAGTCAGGAGTTTTAATCTACATATACAGACTAGTTTTCCACTGTGAAAAATTACTAGTTAACATATAGTAGGTTTAGTATATATTAAATTAAAGAAGGCAGAACATGTTTTTCCAATTGACATTCCCCAAAATGTTTTTTAATCTTGATGTTTAAATTTTAATTACAGTGTGTTATTTCCACATATGAATGTTCAACCTATGTAAATGAATATGAATATGTAGCACCATTTTAAATATTTTGAAAAAATGTACTTTACATAATCTGATGTACAGCCACTCTGAATAATGTATGGCTTTAGAATGATTTTTAACCAGAAGACCTTAAAGAAAACAGTTATATGATATATGTTAATAAATTTTCAAATAATTAATAAAGAAAAACATTTTAATTGTTACTTTACTTCTTTACAATGATTATTATAAACATTGAAATGAGTCATATTATATAACCAAAATTATCATATATGCTACCATGTCATTTCTCAAAAATACAGTAGGACAAAAATTGAAACCAAATAACATTATGCATATTTCAAAACCAAACAATATATGAACTTACACAGACAACACTGAAAATTACTTAGCATGTGTTTTTGAGGTTTTATTGGCTAAAAAATATTATCTTTTCTGCAAAAAATCTAGTGAAGTTCACAACTATATATTTGAATCTTTGATTTTTAATACAAATCTGAAGTCTTCTACCATAAATTGATAATAAAAGTGTGGAAATAATTTGCTACTTGTTCAGCCACTCTTAGTTTTTCCATAAGTTCATTTTTTCCTTTTCCTAAAGAAACACCCCATTACATTTCCTAAATCCTTGATATGTAGTGATCTTCCATTTTTAACACATTGCCAATTATCAGCCACACAGAAGCTATCTGAGTACTTGTGATTAGTGCATAGATTAATAGCATTGACCAACTGTTGTCCATTTTATCCTACGCTCAATCTAGATTCCAAAAGCAGAGTCAGTCTTGCATTTAATTGCTTATTAAGGTGCTAACATTGTACTCTTCGTGCTTCTCAACATTCCACAGGCCGTAGGAGCTACCAACGATGATGTGTGATTATTATACTTGCACTCTGTTGTAAGCCTGCTGTGGAATAGCTTTCAATGATATCTTTCCAATTAGTTTCAACTTCTTAAACATGGTCGGCGTCACATCCTCCCCATCTGCTATTTCATTTATTTTATTTTATTTTTTTTTTTTATCTTTTTGTGTTTAGTTCTTGAACATTTAGTGCCCGTAAAAGTTTTTTATTTTAAAATTGCCAAATGGTTGCTTGCAATGACCTACAACTTTTTCATTAAAATCTTAAAATTTGCTCAACTTAAAGATGTCAGTCACTCCATTGTGTTTCTGTAAAAATCTTCACATTTTAAAATAAAAAAAATATTTAATGATTATAATTCAAATCTTAAATAAGGCATTTAAGATGTAAACTATTTCTGAACCCCATACTTCTTAAGCATGATATCTACATATATTATGGAATAAAATTTTAACAATATCAAAAGGACTATTTGTTAAAACTAATGAACAATTTACTTTTGTATATTAAGTAAGCTTTTCCATCAATAAAATATAGCTTCATGTTCAAATTATTTCATGATCATAAAGTTGATGTGATGACATATTGTAATCATTATTAGTAGAATAAAACTGAAAAAAGTTTAGAACAAAAATTTGTTATTTCAAATATTAAAATAATATCACATGCATTCTCAATGGCAGTTTTCAGAGCTCTGCTATTCTTATTATATTTTAAGCTCTGTCAGAACAACAAAATATATATATGAGGGTTGTAAAAAAAATACCCAGTCACAAATGACTATTTTTCATAACACAGGGTTGTATACTTTTTATATATACAGACACATATATACATATATGACATTATATATTCTACTCACATAGAAAATAGAATAGCTGCTACTATGTTAACCTTTTTACTGGATAAAACTTAATTAAAACTCATGCATTTATATTACCTAGCAGAATAGACTACATGTATGACTATATATTTTATCATCATTCTTCTAAAAATTAAAATTTTCAAGTTCAAACCTAAAGGGACTTTGCATATTTTGTCTGGCAAACTTTTATAATTTGTTAGCACATTACCTGGTTATGTATTTTATTATACTCATATTAATATTATTGAGGTATTTTCTTTGTCTTACAGTGTGTTAATATTTTATGGTCATCACTCAGAACTACAACTAGTTGTTTTATTTACTTTGTTCACTTCATAATGCCTTAATAAAAGCATTTTGCTTCAACTAAACATTTCTCTGCAATGAACTTTGATTTGAAGATGAATCAGGTAAAGCACTTCTAAGTTATTGTATAATCAACTTCATACCATTGCATTTGTCAATATTCCTGCTTATCTCTTACATTCTGGTACTCCTCCTTCCCATGTTGCTGGAACCAGTCTATGATGTCAAGTTACAACACATTAAATTACTTTTTCTATGACTCTTTAAATACTTTTTGCAGGATTGGATGCCACTAGTGCTTTTCTATATCAGTACGTTCACCTCTGGTTCTCAAATCCTGTTATTCTACATATGACCTTTTTCAGTGTTATTTTTTTACTGTAACCATTAACTTGGAAATCATCTGAAGGCTTATAGTCTGATCACCAATATTCTACCTTAAACACTTGTTATATTTATTTTTACTGGGATCAGCCACTTACTGTATTTTATTTCAGGACTTGGATAATACACAAAACCTTCTCCTATCTTTTAAGTCATTCATTTTTTTAATCATTAATAGTTTTGTTGATTTAAGTCATTCATTCACACAGCCAAATGAATTGAATTATAACAATGTACACTTAAAATACTAAATTACTAAACGTTCCTTGATTTTTTTCTTTTACTTCTTTAGTCTGAGTTATTTTGCTTAATATAATGGTATCAAGGACCGTCCATGTTGTCACAAATGGCTGTATTTTATCTTTTCTAATCCCTGAGTAGTATTCCATTGTGTAAATGTCCCACAATTTTTTCACTTATAGGTGAAATATAAAACTGAAAGTAACAAACAAACAAACTAATGGACACAGTTAATAGTTTAGTGATTACCTGAAGGTAAGGGGGAAGGGGTGGGAGAGCTGGGGATAGGACACTAGAGAGGAGGCATCAAATATATCAGGGGTGGCCAACTTTTCTGTATATAAGATCTACTTTTTATCTTAAAAGTGTGTTGCAATCAACTTGTTGTCATAGGCATAGTCTAAGGGGGAAGAAGGGGTGTGAAATCCATACTATGTTTATACACTGTGTTTCAGTATAAGGTGCATTCCAGCAAGGTATGGGTAGATAAGTAAAATATATGTTCAAAACTATTTTTTATTTTTTAAATCACTTATTAAGTTTTTGAGATATAAGCTCATGAAGAAAATAAATTTCCAGACCCAACTTTTGATAGCAGCATTCCGTACATGCGGTACCTAAAAAATTTGATTTTCCGACACTTTTTCAAGGTAGATTTTTACTAACTTAAAATGCAATTTAATTTTTTTATCAACTGCAATGTATCAGTTGTTGTACTATTTGTTCGTAAATATAAAAAAGCTGTTATAAAAATGCACAATATGGCTGATAATTTGATTTCGATATTTCACTTTCGCGTTTTTTTGGGGGGGCCAGGAAAATTTATCATGAAAGAATAATATGACTTACTTTTTGCTAATCTGTCAATAGCTCACTGAGTACACCTCGTACTGAAATATAGATATACGGCTTATCTACCTACGTAAAAAACAACAACAATAATTATTTAAAGGGCCAAAAAACTCATGTCCAGGGGAATTAAAAGAACATGGATAATTATTAACAATATTTATTAATTCAAAGTAGCTACAGATAAAGACAGATTTAGAATTTACTTTGTTG
>PVKE010042166.1:0-13868 GCA_004027555.1 Craseonycteris thonglongyai | reverse complement strand
TATCCTACTCAGAATAATTATTTTGTAAGATTAAAATCAGTGAATCATACCTAATTAAGGTTTATAATTTAGCATCATTCAGGTATATGACCTAAGAGAGTTTACAATCTTAACTTCAATTGGAAATGGAAAGGGAGAATAAGTGAATAGAACTAAAACAGCTATTTTGGGCATACCAGTGTACTGATTGTCATATATTTACCCAGATTCCTGGTTTAATTCTTTTTAAAGCCAAACATTTAATATAGAATACAACATCATAAATGACAGAAGTGAGGTCAGAAAAGAAGAGTTCCAATTTAAATTACACTACAGAATTTGGAGATAGGTTATAGAACATTAAAAAATATGCATTGTGGCTAATTGTCTAATAAAATATTTCAAGTTTACAATACCTTCAATGCAAAAGACATCTAAACTGTGAGGTGAATTTATGATTAAATGGAATACTGTTGTAATTGTTATTTCCAAGCCACCTTTCATTAAAGTACATATCCACTGAAAGAGCAATGCATTGCTATTACACAGGGCAAAGATTCTTCTTCTTAGAAGGTCTCATATATAGTATTTCTCTCCACAAAATCTAACAAGGCATTCAAAATAAGTTCAATATTTTTTTCTTCCTCAGAAATATCTTTAAAGCCCCCCACCCTCACCCCAGTCTTGGATTACATAAAAGAATGGTTACTTTTCTGAGGTCTTTGATATTTCCTTTCCTGGCAGAGTCATCTGATGTGAGAAATATCTTTTGAAAATAAATGGTGCAACTTCAAGTGCACTCACATCCATTACTTGCTGGACATTCCATCGTGTCTCAGTTTTGATTTGAAAAAGCTGCCTGAGTTCAAAATTTAGTTTCAGGTATCTCGATACAAAGCCTGATCCCATTGAGAAGTTATCTTGGGAAGAAACAATGTAAATGTTTTGTCCAGCCATCAAGACAAAATGTTCATACCAAAGGGGAAAGGATCCATAGATGATGACTTCCTTGTTCAGGAAGAAGGGGGTTATTCCAATTCAATAGTAGAAACCAAGTTCACAGTTAGAATATAACACACCACAAAGTTAATGTGACTGCATGAAAGAGTTACTTTTCCTCTTTACCAGAGCTGGCACCAGATGTTTGTAGAGCTACTTTCTAATGTCAAATATCAATACTGCTACTACTACAATAAGATAATTATTTTTGCATTTGCCCCTCTTCCCTGACTAGCACTTAATGAGTAATGCTTTTATTTTTTAATAGTCAGGATTTTCTATGATTTTAGATAATTCAAGATTCTACATTCAAACTAATTTATTTTACTTGTGCTTGAAACAGGTTGGGTAGTGTTAGTGCATGCCAACAGGTTCTTTTTACAAATCTTACTAACCTCCCTCCCCACCATCCTGTGCCTGGGGAACACATATCCAAGGATGTACCTGTGTATAAACAATTACAAAACACAAAATTTCTTTTAAGAAAATCTGTACAAAAATTCATGTGATATATAAGAGCACAGGAAAGATAAAGGGCAACATGAAATAAGGGGGAAATATTTCAGTCACCACTTCATGTATAGAAAGCGCAGAAAATAACCTAATTGTCCATTTTCTCATTGATTCTCTTACTGGAAAACCATTATTATATGTTTACACAGGGGTACGTGAAATAACTGCGCAATAGTCATTCTCCAAGTAAGAAACCCAATAACTCCCACAAAGAAGACCCTGGATGAAAGTTTGGGGGTCATGAAGGCAGAGCCAGTTTCATTGCCGTGAGTCCTGTACAGGCCTCCAGGGTCCCCAACACAGAGGGGCCCCACACTTGTTTTAATGCTCTGATGTTGCTATCTTGAATTCTTGATTTCTGAACAAAGTGCCCCATATTGTAATGTACCAAGCGCCAGTTACAGAGCCAGCGGTAGGTGAAAATGACAATATGTGTGGACAGTAAGGATAATGAAGCAACAGAACAGCAAGAATTTTACAGCAACACCTAGTAACCCATGGATTCACATTATACTACTTTCAAATTTGTATTTTGAATGTTACTGTTTCTGTGAGTATTTCCTCACGAACCAAAGAATGAAAGTAGAGGTCACTCGTTCTCAGATGAGTTTGCTGTTATATATATATGGTATTTAATCAATTGTCAGTTGCTTAAAAAGCATCCACTTGACATAAGGCAAACATTAGTTGAATAGGGGGAAAAGATTTTTTTTGGTGGGTGAAGTAAAATGCAGTTTCTGTTCTCTTGCCAGCAATATATCCACAAGTGAAATAGAATAAATATATAAATTACCAGCCAAAATCAAGTCATTTGAAAGGAACTGAGTAAAAGGTACTTTCAACATTTAGATACTGGGGAAAAGAAAACATTGTATAGGTATTTTACATTATGTATTCTGCAGTAATAAAATCTTCTTTATAAGTTATATATCATTAATAATTTTTAATAGAAGTTACTCGTGATATTAAAATGAGAACAAAATCCTAACAAGCCACAAATTTTCCAAGATTATATAAAAAAAAAAAAAAAAGCCATTTTCTAAAAGAGATTTCCTAACATGGAAATATACATACTTGGGCTGAGCAGCAAGGTAAGAAATGTTTAACCTTGGGCCTTCATATAATAAATCATCATTCCACTTTCAAGATATATCAGTTTCAAAAATGATTGGAAGCAGTGATACTATCAATGCTTTGTGAAAGTCACAGTAGCTCAAATATAAGCAAACATCCATTTATACATATATTTAACATAAATACATACGACTTGAAATTCTCCTTTGAATTCACTGCTTCAGATGCACCCTAGAACGACAGCTCACCATATGCAATGTTAAGGAAAGTGTCAATATTCAAGTAACAAGACAACAAGCAGATCTGTTGCATAAAATATGTAAATATTATTAACAGAAAGTGCCATATGATAGCTCATGTTTGGTTGGTTTCTGATCACCTATCTCTTCTGCCGACTCAGCCTCTCTACCGTCAACAGGTACTGCACACATGTGCTGGGCTGAAGCTGCCGAGCTACCCTATGGAAACAGCATACTCACCTGCTTCTGATTTGCTTCAGACTCCTGAGTACAGTTATTTTTACCCTATTCTTATCTACCCTTTATTTCTACTATCTGCATTCCTTATAGGAAGCATCCCTCAAGTACAACTACCATTTACATTATAATATCAAAAATATCAACACGGTTAGTAATCACGTTAAAGCACTTAGGCTTGAAATTTCTACCATACGTTAAATGAAAAGTTGATAAAAATTCAAATTTAGAAAATGAAAGGAATGAAATTACAAAATCTAACTATAAAAAGTACTTGCTAATAAACAGGCATTTGTCTTTCAAATTTTATTTTTCATTTTTAATAGACAAAAAAATTAGCTAGAATATGAGGGGGAGAGAGACAGATGGACAGAAAGACAGGCGGAGAAAGAAACAGAGAACAGAAGAGTTAATTAAAAGGTGTAATAATTGTTTGACTTGCAGTCTTCCAAGTAGTAATTAAAAATAATTTCTAAGTTCAACTGACTGTAATAAAACATTAGCTCTTGTATACCTTAAAAGAAAGAGACAATTATATTAAGTTTTTTAACTGAGAAAAAAACAAAAATGTGTTTCCTGTGCTATTTATTCCGGTTTGTCAATGACTCGAGATAAAAAAGCAGATATGCTGATTAATCAAGTCTTATCGATCAGTAGTATAAGTCAATATTTCACACAAATGTCTACAAAACAATTTCTCCCAATCAAAAATTTATGAATCAACTTAAATTCCTGATAATTAAATGTATTAGCTCTACAACAATACATATAGTATTTTATAAAAAGTAGTATGTAAAATTTGTAGTCAAAAATATATTGATCAAGGGCAAAACAGCAAACATTTCTATTAAACCAAGATTCTACAAACAAACTAGAAAGTACAAAACATAAAAGCCTGCAACTGTTTCAAAAACACCTAGCAATTCTGCTGATTTTGGACCATTAAAACTGATTAATTAATTAGGTAATCATTCAAGGCATCCAAACACAGACAAAAATACTAAATCATTAGCACAGCCATCTTCATCTTCAGATAAAAATTTTGGAAAATGTTGCAGACAAACTTTTGGGATCTGTCCCCGTGTACCAACTGAGCAAAATATTATATTCTAAAAGTTGATAGCCCAAATCTCAGGGGGGAAAAAAAGAATTTACTTATGATATTATTCATTTGTCTTTTCAGGTAGCTAATGTTATAAACAATCTTAGAAATCTCAAGTTTTATACATATGTTCTCTACAATCTCTTGGAAGTACTTCTTTTCTCCCCTCTGGTCATACTCCTGTGCTCTCTAAAAGTAATTAATAAAATTTCTATTCCTTGTATGCCTATCAGAAGTACCTGCTCCCCCGCCCCACCCCACCCCAAAAAAATGGTTTTCAAAATCCCTGCCTAACATGAATACAAACAACAAAAAGATTTTCTATTTATAGAAAAAAACTATACTGGAAACTTAGCCACTGGAGTCTTGAATATAACTAAAGAAAAACACTCTATGTTTTCATTCACAGGCTATGAGAGACAATTTTAAGGATCCCACTGATTCGGTATAGTTAGGAAAAAGAAAACTGTACTGTTTTCAAAAAGAGATGGATCCTGAAATAATTCTAGCAAGACCCTATAAACCGTCTTTTTAAGAGAAAAGCAAGTCAACTCACACATACAGCTTTCAAACAGAAGTCTTACTCTCTTCCAGGAAAACAACAATGAGACTTTATTACCCTGCTATGATTCTTTCATTTCAGACATGATTAATTAGCAAGTATTACACTTCCCAAAACTCCCACCACACTCTCTGTGGTTTATCAGCCTTGTTGTTGATAAACCCATATGAAATAGCAAGCTACCAGCAGTATAAGACAAGTATCCAAAAACTATTTCAAAGAAACACTTCTCTCATATCTTTGCCTCCGAAAATGAAGCAGGCTGCTTTCAATTGCTTTCACCAAAAAAGAAAAAAATATTTATTTTTTTAACTTGGTCATTTTCTTAACAATACCTTTTAACACGTGAATAACGCATGCAACATAGGCAATGCAGTAAATACTCAAGAATGCACGGCATATCTAACCTGTTACCTATCTGTGTTTTTAAGCTGAAGTTCTGAAAGCCTTGTGAGTCCATGTAGTTTATATTAATAACCTCCACATGCGCAATTAATAAACAACAGAAATGATGTGAGCATGTTTGGAGAAATGGTTTTTATAGAAAAAAAAATGTTTCCTTCCCAAATAATAGTGAATACGTCACACTTGTAATGAAGATAGGAAACAGAAATAGAAGATTAAAAGAGAGGAGGAAAAGAAGAGGGCAACTCTAAAATCTGAATGAATGAAACTCTGATTCTCAGCATATTGCTCCAAACCACTTTTTTTAAATGATTTTCCTTTTAATGCAATCTATTTTTAAAATGTCCACATGAACCAATAAGCCAGTCATAACTAAATGTACTATAAATATATATATTGTAACAACCAGCCATTTACCATGGCTGGGGTTTCCCCTTCAACCTTTCAACTGCTATGTCCAAAAAACTTCACACATTGTACAATACTAATAAATACATCTTCTTGGTTCCAGGAAACATTTTTTAAAATCTATTCTGGTCAAAATATCCTTCTTCTTTTTTTTTTTTTTTTTTTTTTTTTTTTTTTTTTTTTTTTTTTTTTTTTTTTTTTGTTGTTGTTGTTGTTGTTGTTGTATTAAATTTAGGATCAAAAACATCAAAGCAGTTTCCACCTCGGACCTAACTTTTAAAGGATCAATGTGACAAGGCAGTCCCTGATAGATGTTTCTCTTGATAAACGACTTGTTCAAAAGAGACATTGTAGCTTTCATTTCCTGACCACAACACACTTTTAATTTGCAACAGCAGAGCTGCCAGAGTGTGAGCACTTGCCCACTTTCCAGCCTTTTAGGTTTGTAGCTCTGACTCCTTTAGGCCACACATTTGAGACGAACAAAATCTAAAAATATTCAGAGTAACAGAATTACAAAATAGGAGCCGCTAATGGCACTTTATACAAATAAAGAAGTGTCTTCTGTATAGATAGATATATAAACTTTTCTCCCAGTATTTGAGTGTATGATAACAAGGCTTCTGAGGGAACATCATATGCACAATGGGCATTTAAACACTCAGGGAAATAAATAATGTGACTCTTATTTAATAGTAAGCAGAGCCTGGGTGGGGGCAATTTGCACACTTAAATCTGCTGTTGAATTTCATGGATTATATGACTGCTAACCCAAAGTGGTTTTTACATATTATTGCAATGATTATTACTATTACTACTACCCAGAAATCACATTTATCAATAGGGTAAACAGCCAAACCATCCCATTTCTGCTCTCAGCACATTGTCCGAGCTGCGATTTAAAATTTATAAATGTAATATCCTCCTCATCACAGGCAGCGGCCCAATCTGCTCTGAATATATATTACAGCTTTAACATCACAGAGGGAAATCGCCCATCTGGCAATCCCATTCGCTCCAACAGCTCCGGGGGAAAAAAAGCTGTGCTCTCTTCTCCTTAAAACATTTCTCAGGGCAAATTATGTGCATCTAAAATAAACAGTCTTCTTATTGATCGCTTCAAAGTCAACAAGTTCCAAATGCAAAATTCAATCTAATCCTTCCTATCGTGTAAGAGCAGTGTGTGTTTAGCTCAATAGTCACCAGAGTCCAACCAGAAGTGCATGTAGCGCAAACGCTCTTATAGTCCCTTTCCTTGTATTCACATTTGTGTTATGAGAGAGCAGTAAGCATGGCCACATTACAGACCCCTGGCAGCTTTGCCCCACTGATATTTGTTTCTTTCAAATTCTCCCTTTCCTTCTCTCTCTCTTTTCAGGGTAAATTTATGGTGGTGGGGTAAATGTAGCAAGAAAAAAAAAGTTTAGAGTGGATATATCCTTTGGCTATGCAAAATACTTTTAACATCTTTTTGTTGTTGTTCCTTCTTAGTCTTAATTGAATATCACAAAGTACACAGGGCATAGTCACAAGAGCTACTGAAAACCTCTTCTTATTCCAGTTATCTGACTTTTTTTTTTTTGTAAAGAAAGAGGAAAGAGCGATTTCAAACAAAGTCAATTTCAGTGCCTGATTATTTAATTCTGTCACAGGTTAAAAGTAAAAAGCGCTGACAGGCAGACAAGTGAATGGCAACTGAAGGGGGTGGGGGGAGGAACTACCACTGTTCCTTAAAAGGCATTAAGAACTTTAATTAATCAAAATACGTATTTTTTATTTTTCATGTAAAATATACCCCCCTTCACTCACTCACTCACTCCCCCCACCAAAAAAATGCACACACTCAGAAGAACTGATTACCCCACAAAGTGCAATCATTGAGAGAGCTGATAGTCAAATTGCATTAATAGATCGAGAAAAATTCATCCAGTTCTTAAGTGTGTATATATATATATATACTTTATTAGTAAGCAGTCTTTCCCCACACTCCCACCCTCTCCCCTCTTCACCCAGCCCCCTCCCCAAAAAACCCCACACTGTGGAGTTTAACTAATTTACATACCATATGACTTCAGCAGTTATATAGTGCATTAGTAACATGCAACTTTGGGATTATAGCTTAAACCGATCAAAGTGGACTACAGTAATCTATTAATCAAAACTGAAATATATAAACAAGTGATAGCAAAAAATAAACAAGCATTTGACACAGTAAAATATAAATATATTTTTAAAAAAGGAATTATATATTATGAGCTTCTGCTTCCCAGCAGAGTCTTCAATGGCTTGATCATGCTATTTAATTTGTCTTTCCTATTTAGATGCAAAGGAAGTAAATTCCAAAACTGACATACCATAAACACTGGTGCTACTGATCATTTCTTGCTGGCAGCACAAAAAGCTGAATTGGATTTCTCACAAGCAGGAATTCCAAAGGTTGCTTTTCATTAAAGCCACTTTTCCTCTCAGCTATCAAATGTCACTGCCTTGAAACGTGGGCCCTTTCGTCAGGTATTCATTTAACCTACATGCATATAATTAAGGGGGAAAGCAACATCAACAAAAAGGGGATCTCAGATCACAAGAGAAGAAAGAAAGGAAAAAAAGCACATGACCAGGAATGCAAGTCCATGTCAATTTCACTCACTCCCATTGAAACTAACAAGAGCTCCGGGGAGGACGGTAATAGGATCAGTGGATTGTATATACCATTAAATTATACATCTTTCTCTCCCGTTCCTTGCCAACAATACGCCCACCACCCTGTATCCCCTCCAAGATGATGTGCTTACATTTTTCTGCAACCGATCTTGTGACATTTTCACATTCCCCCAGCCAGGAGATTGTAATTTAACCTCAACTTTTTGTGTGTGCAAGATTCTTATTTACACTTCTTATTTACTTAGAAGTTAGTTCCCGAAGAAAGTCTAGCCCCACCCTATGGCTCCGCTTTCTTATTTTTTATTTTTGAACTAAACAGAGAGTAATAAGTAAGCCCCATATAGCGGAAAACGAGATTCTTGCCATCGCGAACTCTTAATCCCACACTATTGTTACCATGATTAAGCAGCAAAAAAATATGCATTATAATGTTTCAGGGCTACTTTGTGCAGAGAAATTAGACAGCAGGTTGGCGTACAGAATAGAAACGAGTGCACACTAAATTTTATGCTCACGGCACAACTGGAAGATCTCTTTTTATTACATATCTTGGGTTTATTTGTAATCTTTCTAAATAAAACAAACAAACAAACAAAACAAATTTAAACAGATGGTGGAAAACTACGAAGCTCCTCTTACCTGAACGCACGGAGCGAGAAGCCGATAGGTTAGCGTAGCATCGATCCGATGTGTTTGCTGATGAATGGAAGCTAGGGTTAAGTGAAGGTGCCTATGATTTGAAATCATTCCAAGTTTTTGAAGGGAAGACGGACTGCAGCCTCTGCCATGTTGGAATTTCAAACCCAAAACAGCTGCTTGGAAGGAGCCAGCATGCCAGAGGCTGGGCGCAGGCGCAGAGCGCCGCCGAGCCAAATTCAAATCACTTTCACACTAAGAGCCAAAGATCAGTTTTCAAAGGAGAGAGGGAGAAAGAGACGGAGGCTGCCGTGAGGGAGCGAAGACGCGAGGCAGGGGCGAGAGGCGGGCAGCGGGAGGACCGGGAGGGAGAGGGAGAGGCGCACGGAGCCCGCGGAGCTGGAGGGGGAGACAGGGAGGCGGGAGGCGAGCGGGCGAGCGAGCCAGAGACGCGCCAGAGATTCATGGGCAGGGAGGGCTCAATGGCCGCGCGCACTGGCCGGCCGGCCGGCCGCTCGGGTCATGTTACACGGCCCGGGCCGCGGCGGCCGCCCAGCCTTGCCGACGCGCTCGCGCGGCCCGGAGGGGGCCCCGAGGTCATGCTTACGCGCGCGGGCACCCGGCGCTCTCCCTGTCCGCACTCTCAGGCGGCCCCGCCTGAGGACAGGGGGGCAGCGCCTTGCGGGAAAGGGGCCTTTCTTTCCCACGCGTGACCAGCCGGCCCTGGAGGGCCCGGGCAGGGCTGCGCGGCTCGTGGGCCCGTGGGCCCCTCCCTGCCCTCTCCCGGACCTCTCGACAGCTGCGGCTGGTCCACCCTTCCCCACACCCCCACCCGCACCCCCGATTCCGCGCACAGGACAAGATCGGTCCCCGAGAGAACGCACCTCACCCGCACGCCCCCAGCCCCCCTAGCACCGACCAGAAAATGACTTTATCTGCCAAGAAGAAGCAACTTCGGGGGGGAAATCCGAATGAACCCACTTCCCCTCCCCCGCCTCCCTGTGGATAAATAAAATCACCAGAGTCTAGGTGTGCGGTCCACTCTGGCACTCCCTGGCTCCCCTCCCTATACCTCCCCCAGGCGGCTCGGGCAGGGGAACGCAGCGCCTGGGGGCCCCGGGTGCGGAAGGCCAGTGCGCAGGCAGAGACGTTAGGCTGCTGCTTTCCCAGCCCCCTTCCAGGGAGCGAGCTGGGGACTGAGGAGTGGGAAGAGAGTAGGGGCTTTGTGGTGCTGGAAGCTGAGGAAGAATGAAATGTGCAGTTGAGTGTGTTGCTCGCATCCCAGGGAGCAATGCAGTGCTGATTGTCTGTTGCTGAGATAGCCTTTTGTTCGGAACATAAGGTTTAAGAAACACACACACGTTTTCTGGGGTCTCTTGTTAGATGTAAATGTGCTGCATCCAGACGCTTACTATGCAGTGTAAGCTCAGTTGGTTTACTAATCACCCCGCCCCACCCCCCAACAACCAGGATCATTTGAATGGGAACCTCATTCAGACTTCTAGGCTTTGAGTATTGCCTTCAACCTATTTCATTCTAGACTAGCCAACCATCCAACTGAGATAATAAAGCAAACAATAACATTTGATCATGATGTCTACGAGATAATGTGCCCCACAAAGTTCTTTAGGAATTGTAATGAGAAAGAGAGTGAGTTGGGTAATAATTTCTCTTCGTTTTCATTAAATATGACTTTAATGGATAAATGGTAAGTTTATACTTTGGCCTGGTGGACAACCAGCCCTCTATGTTTCCACGAAGCTAAGAATGGAAGAGGCAAATTATATATTCGACCAAGAGCCCATCAAGCTGAAAATGTTACCTTTGAAGGCTGGGACAGAAAATATACTTGTTTAGAAAGGACTCTCCTCACATCTGCCTCCTCCCCCAGCCCCCAGCAGCCCCCCCCCACACACACACACACTACTTCTCTGCTATAGATCTAATAGAATGAACTGCAGCTCTGCATGATGAAAGGCAGCTTTTAAAAAACACCAAACATATACTTTGAAATTAATTTCTTTCTCCTTTTGTGATTCTCTTACCTTTGAAAGGCTATCCATGGGAGGGATGCATTTAGCTAACACGATGAGAACGAAAAAGTATTTTAATTAAATCTAGGCAGATGACAATTTAAAAAACAAAAGAAAAGAGATTCAAGATCTTAACAAATATTTCTAAGGAATGAGATTCCTCCTTGGAATGGATCTGACCTTTCTGTGCATTTTTTTTTTTTTAACCAGGCTTCAAAATAAAACAGAAGAACTTTATTCTGATGCAACAGAGAACACTGAAGCCCCTTTAGTTATATTTTACAAGATAGCTTTGAAAATGGTATTATGACAAGTTGCCCATTGGGTTTCACCACAAAGAAATAAGTGTAGGAAAATATCTATGGGTCACTGTTGGATTGAGTACAGATGAATTTAAAAAATAACTGTGAAGAACTTATAATTGCAGTTATTGCCCATTTGGAGAATGACGACAAGTCCTCTGGACACACAGCAGATGCTCTGTGCAATTCAAGCAAAACGACCCTGTCCTTGTTCGTTAAAAAAAAGTTTAAAACTCATCAGCCTTTACCACTAAATTCCTAGTATTGTATTCACAGTTCCTTGTGTAAACCAAAAACTGAATAAACTATGTATGAAAGAATACCCACTGAATAAAAAATAATGTATTTTGATGATGGACTTAAAGCAATCAATTTTCAATATCTAAAACAAAATAAGCCTACTTTTTAAAGGGAGATGAGCTTAATAGCTAAGTAGTACTTTTTAAAATTCTTTTATATATTCATTTGAAATACAGATTATAAAATTCATTCAAACATAAATGAATATAATTAACTTTGGAATCAATGAAAGGGAAACAATTTAAAAGAGCACTGTGTATTTGTACATAGTTTCAAAGTTGTCCAACATTACATATACTCTCAGGAAAAAAAAAAAGGCATTCGTAAGAAAATATACATTATGAAATCTGCATGACAAATAAGTCCACAGTGAAGTTTGTCATTCCACTATGTCTAGCTTTGTTTTCTTTAAATATGCATAAAGTTTGCTTTTTCTTTTCCAATTACTGTTCCCATAGGAAGATGAAACTTGACTCTGTTTTTCAAAAAAATCATTCTTTGTTTGCAAAGTTAACACAGTGTTTCTATTTATTGTTATTTTAATAAAACTGTCTTTCATAATGTGGTATGATTAAATAGCATTTTAAGAGTCACCAAATTCTATCAAATTTATTTTTTAAACTTTAAAAGAAATGTGTGTTTGTAACAGTTATCTATCTCTATATTTTATGAAATTTTTCTAGTTATGATATAAGAATAAGAAATTGAATCTTTAGAGAAAGTTGATTGGCTAATCAAAGAAATAGTTTATTCAGTGAAAAACTTTGGGGACTAATTTTTTTTTCCTACTACATTAATTATATTGCTTACTTCTATTTTTTTTCCCCCCTTAACATAGAGAGGACAAATATAATGAATCTCTAATACACAGTATATTCTGACTTGGACTTTTTAAGAAAATCAAAAGAAAATATACATAACTAATCTTCCTTCAGGAGGGGAGAGAGAGAATTTCTTTCAAGCGAATTTAGAGGGGAAGAATTCTACTTTGTTCTGTTCTTATTCTACACATAAATGCAACAACAACCAATGTGAAGGGTAAGGAAATAAGCAAGCTGATACTGAATATGATTCTGCAGATGACCATATGCTAATCTGCATTCGAGTAAGGATGATTTGACCCAGATTAACCACAGAGATGTACTTTACCTATGTGAAGGGAGAAGAAAAGGAAAGCAAAAGATGAAGGTAGACAGCACAGAACAGAGATGAGGGTGACAAGATGCTTTAAAGAGAAAAACAAGTTTGAGGAGACTCTAATGTTTGTTTTTTCATGAAATGCTAAACAAAATTCAATTTAATTTCCAAATGCTGCTTTTTAGTTTCAAACTCAAGTATCAATTGATTTAATAAAGCATTAAACGATTAATATCTTCTTCCAAACTACTGTTTCAAAAAATATTCCAGCATTAAGTAACTATTTATTAGACCAAGACATTCTTTCATATTGCTCACAAAATCTAGCATAGGTCTTACATAATGCAAATCACTGGCACAATATATATTTTTTAATGTTTCCATAAAATTACAGTTTATTTAAAGGCTTCTAATGTGCACTTCAAATCAACTAAGACTCCTGAGAAGTCTTTAACCCACCCCCTCAAAAAAAAACTAGTGGCAATCTTGATCTCATTTTAGTAAAATTACTCAATTTGTTAGAATTACACTTGAGTATAGGTCTGTCAAATGGTATTAAAGTGGTCCATATATCTCCATGATCTAACCCTACAATGAAGAGACAACTGAAAAATCCTGTGATAGGTTCACTTCAGGTGGTTTTGTTGTTGTTGTTGTTATACAGACTCTTTATATATATATATATATATATATATATATATATAACCTAAGGATTATGTTTCTTGTTTTTTTTGCCCCCATTCATTCTTTAATTGGTGGTAATGTTCATATATTTGCTGCAACCTCCACCTTATTTTTCATGATTCTCAATTTCACTTAGAAAGTACACACTGAACACTTCGGTTAAAAGTATTTAAAAAAAATTGCAGAGAATTGAAAGAAAATGGACCTTAACCACTTCCAAACAGAGAAGATAAATATAGTTCAAAGTAAATATTGTAAGTGGCTCATAAAGGAGTTCTGTCCAGAAGAAGATATGGATTCTTTCATAAAGGAGAAGGTTGTTTTCCTGGCATTTGTAATCTCAATCTTTATGTTCCAATACAACAAACTGCTTGCAGTTTGTATACACCATGCTGTTTGTCCCCTCTGTGCCTTTCTTTGTGGGCTCTGGTTTCCCCCTCCTCTTCTGTGGCCTAACTCTCTTAATCACTTACTTACCTCCTCCAAGGAGACTTCCCAAGTTTCCTAGAGGTGCTTGAGTAATTCTTCCATGGGCTCTCATCAGTCTCTCTCTCTCTCTCTCTCTCTCTCTCTCTCTCTCTCTCTCTCTCTCTCTCT
>PVKE010042165.1:0-13852 GCA_004027555.1 Craseonycteris thonglongyai | reverse complement strand
AGAGAGACAGAGACAGAGACAGTTAGAGAACCGAACTGTGGGAACTCCCCAGTTCAGCACGTGGGTCCTGCCTGGGCCGGAGCCGGGATTCGATCCTCGGTCCTCATGGCCTCAAAGCGAGCGCTCAACCCGCTGAGCCGTCCCGGCTTTCCCCTCCAGTTCAGTTCTTGCCAGGGCCTATGTGAGAGGCTCCTGGCCCAGTTCCTGCCCTATGCAGCCCCGCGCCTACCTGTGGAGTGAAACTATATGGAAAACTAATGCTGTCAACTATGGAGACTGCTCTGGGCCCTCCCCCTTCTCTCTCTGTCTCTCTCCCTCTGTCTCGCTCTCTGTCAAAAAATAATAAAAATAAAATTTAAAAAAAAGTATTACAACTCATGCAATATGAGATAAATAATTTAAATAACCCTGTATCTATTAAGAAAATTAAACTTGTTATTTAACCCCCACCACCCCCTCAAAAAAAATGTCCGCATTGTCTCACTGGGGAAATTCTACCAAATGTTTAAAGAAGAAATAACACAAATTTTATAATATTTTTCAGGAAAATAAAGAAGGAACACTAACCAATTTATTTTGTTTGAAGCCCACATTATTCTGATACCTAAACCAGAAAGAGATGGTTTAAGAAAACTAAAGACCAAAATCTCTAGGGAATATAGATGTAAAAATTCTTAACAAAAATTTAGCAAATAGAATCCAGGAATATAAAAGTAGAGTTTATTCCAAGACTGCAAAGGCTGATCCAATAGTACAAAATTAATCAATATAATCCACCATATTTAAAGACTAAAAAAGAATCATATGATTAAGTCAATTGATGGAGATAAAACATCTGACAAAATTCAAACCCATTCATGATAAAAACATTCAGAAGGGGAAGCCGGAATGGCTCAGTGGGTTAAGCGCTCACTTTGCCAGCCCTGGGGACCGAGAATCGAATCCCGGCCCCGGCCTTTGCAGACCCATGTGCTGAACTGGGGAGTGCCCCCAGTTCAGTTCTCACCGGGGTGGGACCCTGGCCCAGTTCTTGCCCTGTGCCACCCCGCGCCCACCTGTGGAATGAAACTATGTGGAAAAACCAATGATGTGCAACTATGGAGACTGTTCTGGGCCCTCCCTCTTCTCTCTGTCTCTGTCTCTAGCTCTCTCTCTTTAAAAAACAATAAAAAATAAAAATAAAAAAACTCTCAGAAAACTAGGAACAAAGGGAAACTTACAGGATGCCGGGATGGCTCAACAGGTTGAGCATTTACCTTGCAATTGCCAAGTCGGGATCAAGTTCAGACCCAGGCTCATGAAAACCCATATGCTGAACTGTGGTGGTGAAAGTTCTCACCTCCTATGTGGGAGGCCCGAAGTTCGGTTCTCACCCTGTTCAGCCCCACATCCACCTGTATGGAATGAAACTATGTCACAACTAATGATGTACAACTGTGGAGACTTCTCTGGATCCTTCCCCCTTCTCTCTCTCTCACTTCTCAATAAAATAAATCTTAAAAAAATAAAGGGAAACTTCCTCAACTTTATAAAGAACATCTATTTTTTAACAATCTACAGCTGACATTATATACTCAATGGTGAAAAAGTAGGATACTTCTCCCCCAAGATTGAAAAGAATGTGAGGATTTTCAGTCACTACTCTTGTACAACATAGTGCTAGAAGTTCTAGCTAATGCAATGAGACAATAAAAGGCATACAAATCAGAGAGGAAGAATCAAACTCCCTAATTACTGTCTCTAGATGAGATGAGTGTCTATATTAAAAAATCCCAAGGAAACAACAAAAAACTTCTAGAATAAATGAATTCAGCAAGGTTGCAACATATAAGATAAACATACAAAAATTAATTATATTTCTATACACTAGAAATGAACATGTGATGCTGAAATTGAAAATACCACTTATACTTGCTGAAAAAGAAATGACTTAGCTATAAACCTAACAGTACATTAATAGGACTTCTATGCTGAAAATTATAAAACATTGATGAAAGGAATCAAAGATCTAAATAATGAAGAGACATACCATGTTCATGGATTGTAAAACTGTCCCCACACAGATACAGAGGTTTAACACAATTCCTATCAAAGTCCCAGCATAATTTTTTGTAGACATAGACAAGATTATTCTAAAATTTGTATGGAAAGACAAAGGAACTAAAAGAGCTAAAACAGTTTTGAAAAACAATAAAGTGGGGAAGCCGGGATGGCTCAGTGGGTTAAGTGCTCACTTTGCAGCGCCGGGGACCAAGGATCGAATCCTGGCCTTGGCCCGTGCAGAACCATGTGCTGAACTGGGAGCTCCCCCAGTTCAGTTCTCTCTATGTCTCTGTCTCTGTATCTCTCTATCTCTGTCAAAAATAAAAATAAATAAATAAAAATATTTAAAGAAGTCCTCACCTTTTAAAAAAAAGAAAAACAATAAAGTAAGGATGCCGGGATAGCTCAGCAAGTTGAGTGCTTGCCTTGCAACGGCCAAGTCCGGGGATTGAATCCTGGCCCCGGTCTGTGCAAACCCATATGCTAAACTGGTGCAACTGGTAACCACCAGGATGGCAGCAAAGGTTCTAGCCTCCCATGCAGGAAGCCCCCAGTTCAGTTTCTGTCCCACGTGGCCCCACATCTACCTCTGTGGAATGAAACCATGTCACAACTAATGATGTACAACTATGGAGACAGCTGTGGGCCCTCCCCCCCCCAATCCTCCCTCTCTCTCTCTCTCTCTCTCTCTCTCTCTCTCTCTCACCTGCTCTCAAAAAATAAATCTTAAAAAAAAGAATATAAAGTAGGTGGTATCAGTCTAGCCAATGTCAAGGCTTACTATATAGCTTCAGTAATCAAGACTCTGGCATTGGTGGAGAGAGGGATAGATGCACAAATCGATAGAACAGAGTAGAGAACACAAATATGCCCAACAGATTTATGACAAGGTGCGAAAGCAATTCAATGGAGGAACAACAGCCTTTTCAACAAATGGAGCTGGAGAACTTGAACATCCTTAGGCAAAACAACAACAAAACCTTGACCTAGTCTCACAGCTTATATAAAAATTAACACATAATGGATCATGGACTTACATGTAAAATATAAAACTATAAAACCTTTAGAAAAGAAATAGGAGAAAATCTTTGGTATCTAGGGTTAGACAAAGTGTCTTATGCTTGACATTAAGGGGGAAGCTGGGATGGCTCAGTGGGTTAAGCACTTGCTTTGCAGCCCCAGGATCCGAGGATCAAATCCCAGCCCCAGCCCATGTAGATCCATATGCTGAACTGGGGTATGGCCCCCATTGCAATTCTCACCAGGGCAAGCTTTCCATGTAGAAGGCCCCCAGTTCAGTCCCCAGCTCGTGGCGGGTGTGCCTTCCATGTGGGAGGCCCCTGTCCGATTCCTGCCCTGCACAGCCCCCTGCCCACCTGTGTGGAATAAAACCATGTCAAAAACTGATGACATACAACTATGGAGACTGCTCTGGGCCCTCCTCTTTCTGTCTCTCTCTGTCTATCAAAAACAATAAATCTTAACAAAACAAACAAAAAAGCATGATTCATAAAAGGAAACTTGGATAAATTATACTTCAAAATTAAAAGCCTTTGCTATATGAAAGACCTTGTTAAGAGGAACCCACGCACTGGGAGAAAATACTTGTAGGACAATATTTTCTAAGAATTTGTATGAAAATTATCTGACAGGGAATGCCGGGATAGCTCAACAGTTGAGTGCTTATCTCTCAATCGTGACATGCGGGGTTCAATTCCTGGCCCTGGCCTGGCCCATTGCAAACCCATATGCTGAACTGTGGTGTAAGTGGTAATCACCGAGATTGCATGGCAGTGAAGGTTCTCACCTCCCATGCAGAAGACCCCCAGTTCAGTTCCCACCCTATGTGGCCTCACATCCATCTGTGTGGAATGAAACCATGTCACAACTAATGATGTGTAACTATGGAGACTGTTCTGGGCCCTCCCCACTTCTCTCACTCTCTCTCACCTTCTCTTAATAAAATAAATCTTTAAGGGGTATCAAATATATAGTGATGGAAAGTGAGCTGATTCTGGGTAGTGAGCACATATTGCAAGCCATAGACAATGTAATGTAGAATTGTACACCTGGAAACTATGTAATTGTTACCAACCAATGTCACCCCAATAAATTTAACAATTAAAAATAAATAAATAAATATCTGACAAAGAACTGGTATCTATAATAATAAAGAATTCCCAAAACTCAAGAGTAAAAATCTGATAACATGTATCTACTATAGAAGTTGAATTTATCATTAAAAACCTCCCCCACAAAAACAAAACAAAAAATTCTAGACCCTAATGGCTTTACTGGCAAATTCTATCAACAATTAAAGGAAGTAAGAAATACCAGTTTTACACAAATTTTTAGTGTTTAATTTCACTAAGTGCTGGCAGACTGCTCCTCGGAATAACTATTCCAGTATATCCACTCATAAACAGTGCATGAAGGGGAGGCTGGGATAGCTCAGCAGGTTGAGTGCTCATCTTGCAGCCACGGGGTCCCAGAATCTTATCCTGGCTCCAGCACATGCGAACCCATATGCTGAACTGGGGTATGCCTCCAGTGTGGTTCTCACCAGGGCATGCTTTCCATGTAGGAGGCCCCCAGCGGGGGTGTGCCTCCCATAATGAAGGCCCCTGGCCCCGTTCCTGCCCTATGCAGCCCTGAGCCCCCAGCCTGGTCCCTGTCCTGTGTGGTCCACCGCCCACCTGTGTGGAATGAAACCATGTTGAAAACTGATGATGTACAACTATGGAGACTGCTCTGGGCCCTCCCCCTTCTCTCTGTCTCTCTGTCCCTGTGTCTGCCAAAAACAATAAAATAAATCTTTTTTTTTTTTTTTAAGATAACTAATGACATACAACTATGGAGACTGCTCTGGGCTCTTCCCCTTCTCTCTGTCTCTGTCAAAACAATAAAAATTAATCTTAAAAAAAACAAAACTGCACAAAGATTGTTTTCTGCCATCTCCCCAACATTTGGTGTGGTAGAGGGAATAAAATGCTGTAGAGAGAATGGTTTCTGGAGACAAATACCTTGATTGAAAAATTGGCCCTATAATTTTCTGACTCTGTGACTTTGGATAATTTAATGAATATGTGTCTTAGTTTCCTCATCTGTGAAATGTATTAATAATAGTATCTATTTTATAGACACCAGGACTTCTTAGCCATTAATGGATGAAAACAGCATGTTTTTTCTGGTTTTAGACATTTCCTCTATTCTGTTTATGAATGAGGATTTCAAATTAGACTGAAAAGCTGCAAAAAAATGAATTTCAGGTGAGTTGCAGAGGGCTAGTCAGTGAGATCTGGGGTCTTTGAATTTTTAGTGCATGTAGTATACAGGGCCAGAATCCAAATTTGAATATGCAAATAAAATGTAGCTCTTTTCTCAATTACTGATCTGATTTCCCTCACAAGTCTCACTCCCATCCTGCACTCCACTGAATAGTGGAAGAGGCTAAAAACAAATTTAACCTAGTACGACGGGTCGATATATCAGCTTTTGCATCTTGGGCAAAAAGTGTGGTGGGCCGATATATCAGCTCATACATAGACCATAGTTAAAAGCACTATAACTTACTGGCACTATATTTTTTCTTGTATGATGTATGACTGAAATTATTACATTTCTTTTTCAGACGATGTAAAAGTATAGTATTATTATTAACTAATTCAATTTATATGAAACTAAAAAAACCACATATGGATATCTAAAACAATAATTTTATAACGTTTTTTTTCCCTAAGGCAATACATTTTATTAAATTACCCTTTGCATTTCTCGCTAGTACCGCTGGCAGAAGGTAGCACTAAGAGGGTTAATTCAAAGTTTCATTTATTCTCTTTGAAATAAATGCTCAGAAATACAGATTCCTCCTAAACCACCTCTGTTCCTCTCCAAACTGACATCTTGTCCTTGGTAAATCAGTTTGGGTATAGAGCAGAGGGCATATGTGGCATTTTTATATCAGAAGGAATGATGCTGGCCTAATCCTGGCTCTGGGGCGTGCACAAGATGGAATCCTTTGGGAATGGGTGGCTGGCTCAGTTCCACACCTGGGCATTCTGCCAACTTTTACTTCTAAAGCTGATGAATTTGTGGTCTTACCTTTTTCAGGTATCCAGGCCTGCGCCCCACCCTGCCAGTTTGGCCTCCTCTCAACCACTCTTGTTTGCTGTTGTAGACCACAATGATTTTCTGCCTCATACTTCATTGAGCCCAAAGACTCTCCACTCAGTATCTACACCATATAGGAATTAAGAGACACCTCTTCCTGACCATGCCATTCTGCACTCATAATGCTCCTGGGGCCATGGTAAGTCTATGCTGCAAAGCAGCAAAGCAATTCTCTTCTAAAGTCCCTGGAGGAAAAAAGGCAAAAGTCTCTTTGTCCTTGGTACATCGGTGTACTGGTCCATCCCAGTCACAGGTGCTTTCTGTGTTACTCCTCCCTCTCTTGTCTCTACTCCTTCTACCCCAGTCCATCAGGACAGGATAGGAAATCTCCCCTTTGTCATGTGTCTTACTTCTTCCTTCCTTGTTTGGGACTTTAATTTCTTAATTTATCTGGTAAACAATTTCAATAGTGAAATTATCAAATTTAGAACATTTTTACACGGAAGCCATTTATTTGGGCTATGCTGTCATATGGTACTTATTTTATAATCTTTGTTTAATAACTAGGCTGGGCATGATTAAAAAATGTATTTTGGTTCAGAGAATGGTGTGGATTTGTAGAAAATATTCTGTACCAACCAATTTCAGATGGTTTTACAGGTATTTTACGATCAGTCCCAGCTCCAATTGGAGGATAAATAGTAGTCATGGTAAACATGGATGGAGGCTTCATTTATCCAGAAGGACTTCTTTAATATTCTGCTAATCTCCTCCCTCAAGGAACAGCCATGCCCCTGGTTGACCATGGGAAAGATAAGGAATGGTTTTTGAGGAAAGTGGAGACATTTGTCTCTCTCCTCAGCCTTTTGTTAAAAGGCATCAGTTGTACCACAGTCACTAGTGACTGGGGTGACTGTGAAGAATCTGTACACCAACACTCAGTATATATTTTGTTTTTTCTTTCACCATGTAGTTCGTACCTAGTCAGAGAGCATGGGAGATAAGTTGTCCTGGTAAGTTTTGGTGCTTGGAGGCAGGGAAAGTAAGCTCATGTAGGCTTTTAGCTCTGCCTTACTCCAACCTGACTGTTATCAGAGAGGATAGCACTCAATTATGCAACTAATAATAACTCAGTATATCAAAGCAGAGCTTGATTCCCAACCTCCATCTGTCTTCCCCCCAGGTTTGCCCATCTTAGTTAATGACACCATGATCTATCCAGTTGCTCACACCAAAAATCTACGAGTCACCCTTGATTTTTCCTCTTCCCTCACTCTGTCAGCAAGTCCTGCTGGCCTCACCTCCAGAATATTTCCTAAACCCATTAATTCTTCATGTCCACTGTTATGAACCTGTCAAAAATCCAACATCTCTCATTTGAATTGCTTCAGTAGCCTGCAAACAAATCTTTCTCCTTGTTACTCTGGATTTTTTCACACCCATCTACCATACAACAGCCAGTGTGATCCTTGAAAAATGCAAATTACATCATGTCATCTCCCACCTAACACCAATAGATTCCTTATGTTTTTAGAAAATACAAGCTCATTAACATGAAAAAAGCTCTGCATGATCTGTCCCTATATCTTTCTATCCTCCTGGTTCACTCTGCCTTGCACTCACAATGCTGCAGCTACACATTCTGTTCTTTGAACACCCCAGGGTTCTTCTGCCTCAAGACCTGAGCACCTACTGAGTATTCTACTGGAAACACTCCTAGATCTTCAAATAGCTCCCTTTCAAATACTCAGGAAGCCTTCCCTGACCACCCAAACTACATTAACTGCGTCCATCTAGTCACTCCCTAACATATCAGCATACTTTATTTTCTTTATATAGCACTTAAAAATCATCAAATTTAGCTTATGTGTTGGTCTTTTATTTTCTCTCTTCAGTGCCTAGAAGAGCACCTGGTTCAGAGGAGTGCTCAACAAATAATTGTTTAGTGAATATAGGACCTTGTATCCTCTTTTGCTTTTGTGTTTATGGCTCACCAGAGAATCCATCTTGGAGAAGAGATGACTGCTTAGGGCAGGATTGGGGCATTCCCAATAATACCACCAAGTGCCTTAAGAAATAATTTTGAGTTCTAATGTTATCCCTTTAAAAATATCCCTTGTGGATTTTGCACAAGTGCTGAGACCACAGTAGAGAGCTGGGCAAGTTTCAGGATCCTGCATGTTGGCCATCCCCAGATGTGCCCAGTGCCTTGGATGCATGACCAACACCAGGCCCATCTCTCCACAGTGTCCCCACACTCCCCTCTTCCTGGTTGCCAGGCACACCCCCTCTTCTACCTTCAGTGTGAACACATCTCTTCTCTCCTCAGTTGTGCACCCTGCTTTCCCCTCAGTGTGTCACATCCTGAGTATGCACATACCCTACACTCCCAAACCTCAGAATTCTTTCATCAAATCACTCCAGCTTTATTTTGGTAGAGCTCAGGGTAGGGGTGGGCTGCACACGTGGACTCTCCGTTGGACACAGATGGTGGGGCTGAGCTTTGTGGGCAGGGGCAGGTGCATCAGAATGTTCCTGCTGTGTAGCCTAGTGGTGCCAAGAGGACCTTCCATGTACACAGGGCAGGAATATACAGCCAGGCTGGCATGGGGTGGCAGGTCTTTGGTGTCCTGGGCCTGGGCGCTGTTGCTAGCGCTGACGCTGACGGGAGGCAGAGGACTGGGTTGGCTGGAAGGACTGTCCTGCAAGGCCCCCACTAGCGGGTCCCACTCAGCGTTCCAGAGCTGTAGCCCAATCAGCAGCAGCCCCATCTCTGGAACTGTGGGCTTTGGGCTGTTCACCACCTGAGGGCGCCAGAAGTTGGTCAGGCAATGTTAAGAAGTTGCAGGGTCATGGTGGAGCAGGATCAGAAAAGTAGATGGGGCCACTGAGGGGGCAAGATCATGAAGAAGCAAGGTGGGGTAGCTGCGAGGTGTAACCAGGGGTGCTGAGGGGTGAAATTTGAAACGAAGATACCTGGAGGTGCAGAGGGTTGTTGTTCAGCCTCTGATGTTTATGGGGGAGCTGACTGGAGCTGGAGCCATGGCAACCAGGCAAATTTGAGCTGGGCACATCCTGGTTCATAGAAAAGGCAGCCTCCCAGCGCAGTGACAGCAGCAGGCGGTGTGGGTAGCGAAAGGCTGATAGATGAAAGATGCGCTTTGGTACCTCAGAGCCCGCACCCAAGTAACGAACCAACAGTTGCCCACGGCGTGACAGCTGTCGCAGCCAGTGCCAGGGCGGCTGTGGCCCAGCAGGTGCATGAAGTCGCCAAGGAGGGGGTAGGCGGCCGATCCAGAGAGCATGGGCCACTGCAGCACAGCGTTGGGAGGCACACGGGGTTGCACCCTTCAGCTGTTGCAACAGGCAGTTGAGGTCCTGCTGCAGCATGCTCACCAGCTGGTTTAGTTCCAGCACCTCCATCTGGAGGAAGCCCTCCAGAGGCTGCTCCGCATTCAACCCCAGCATCACCCACCTGGCACCAGACTCGTCTTGCCGAGTGGTCTTGGTCAGTAGAGCCTGTAATGACTCTAGCCTCCGCTTGGCTAGCACCAGGCGTTGCCACAGCCGCCTTTTAGCGCACCGGGTTCCTACCCGAGGTGCAGGCACCCAAGTGAGTGAAATTCGCTGCAGCATACTCAGAAAAGCATGACTCTGGCGTCGTAACAGCCAAGCCTGGGGGCCGGCACTCAGTCCGCAGATCCGGGGTTCCAGTGGTGTGGGCAGTAGGTAAATCTGGGCCTTGCATTCTGTCATCGCATCCAGCTCCTCTAGCTCTTGGAGGTGGAGGTGAGAGACAAGATGGACTCTCCCCTCCACCCCAGACTCAAAGGAGTAGACCTTCCTCTCATACTTTAAGCCATCACTATAACTATGTGAATATTGCCCCACTTACTCTTTTTTTGGCACTGCTGTTCACATTCTAGGAGGGTGGCACTACACAGTGCTAGTCCCCACCCCCACACAGGTACCTGACTGGAGCTTACCTGACCTGGGTGTCAGAGAGGCCAGCAGATACTGGGGTGTGTGTGCTTGGTCCCAGCTTCCAGCGCTGGGGCTCAGGCAAGCTTGTGTGAGGCTTATTAGGGCCTCTCTGTCCTTGTCGTCTCCCACAGGACCCCCATAGAAAACTGAAGCTGAAGATGAGGTCAGAGCCCCTGAGTTCCAGCCCCTCCAGTTTCTACTGCTTCTCAAATCAAAGTTGTGAATGGTGTCTCTGTCTTAGTACTCCTACCACCACCCCTTTCTGGGCTGTCCTGGGGGCTGATGACTACATGGGACACAGGAAGGGTCTCACCGGCCAGCTCCTGCATGGCAGCACTGGGATTGCTAAGGCTGGCCCACAGTTGGTCGTGTATCTGAAGGACCTGAGTTAGGGTCACTTGACTCCTGGAAAATGGGAACAGAAAGTAGGGTTTCAAAACCATCTATATGCTGAGGCCTCTCCTATCTTTCTCTCTAGCCCAAACACCTACTGAGCTCCAGACTCCTGAGAGCTCATAGTCATCGCTATTTGGCACCTCAAATACAATGTGCTTTCAATGTAAATCATCATTTCCCTCCATACCAGCTACTTAGTTGTCCAAAGCCGAAATCTGGGGGCCATCCTTGACTCTTCCTCTTTCTCACCCCATATTTACTCTCCATCCTGCTGTGACTACCCTAGTTCCTACCACCATGATCTCTTCCCCCGAGATTTCCGAGCCTCCTAAAACAGCCATTCCCCACACTGTAGCCAGAGTGATCTTTCCGACAGAAAAGTACGATTGTGTTTGTTCTCCCACTTAAAACCCTTCGGTGGTTTTGCACTGTCCTCAGGATAAAATCAGGTACCTTGCTATGGTCTTAAAGGCCCTTTACCACAAGCCTTACCTCTCCCACTCAAACCCCAGCATGTCCACCTCAGCACCCTGAAGTCTTCTTCCTCCTGCTGAGCTAGTTCCCTCTGCTCAAAAAGGCCCCCTCTCCACTGGAGCTGCCTCTGCTTTCATGACTCAGTTCAAAGTGAAATCTTTCCTAGGCTTCCCACTGTCCTCACACTTTGGCGCTTCCCAGAGATGAATCCCAGCATGTGGAAAACATTCAGTGTTTGCTGAGTGACTAACTGACTGAGCAGGATGGGTGGGTGCCTCACCAGCGCCCCCTGTGTGCCTGGAGCTTCAGTCCATAGAGCTGCCGGTGTAGCAGGAGACCATGCAGGAGGAGCAGAGGCAGCACTCTCGTAAGGGGCTGCACACAGAGTCTTTGTTGGGCTAGCTCCACACTGTCAATTAAGACATGGCCCAGGGCCAGGGATGGCTCCCAGGGAATAGGCATGGAGTGGTGAATTAGTACAGCTGGGGAGGAAGGAGAGTGTGAAGTCAATACAACACAGTTGCCCTCACCCCTCCAGTCTGAGAGCCTATGGGGGAAGCTCCTCACCTGGTAAGGAAGCAATAGCCTCTGCAGAGACTATAAGCCAAAGACGGAAATCTCTGTGGACCACATTCCTGCTTGCAGATTGGGCTAAAAGCAGCAGTTCTAACTCCTGGTCCGCGACCACTAGGGGTCAGACATGGGGTTGAGATCAATTGCTGGGTAAAGGGGTCAGATACAAATTTAGGGATCAGACTTGAAGCTAGGAGGTCGGGAGTCAGATACAGGGGACAGGCTTGGAGCTAGGGGATAGGCCGTGAGGCATGAGAATGCGGGCTCAGGCCCAAGCGTAGGAAAGAATCCTAGAGACGATCTCTAGGCAGTAAACCCACCCTTGGCTCCATCCCACAGTCCCAGCAAGGGCTGTAGCAGCTCTTTCGGCCAATGAGGCATCAGGTGACAATTCTCCAGCACCAGCCAGTGCCCTTTCTGCATCGCCTGCCATAGAGAGCTGACCACAACTGAGACCGGGTCCCAGGCCTCAGAGCCCAGGGCTATCACCTCCAGATGCTTCTGCCCCTGGGAACCAACAGATAGATGTCAGAACTCAGTGATCCTGGGGCACTCCAGGGACCCAGAGTAATGCTACGATGACCCCCAAAGTCCCCGAGTAATCCAGAAAGAGGATCCATGAGCATGCTGGGAGGGCACCCCTCGACCCCACACGCACACCCTCCTGCCCCATCAGAGCTCTCTGTGGCCACGAGGCATGGCACAGACCTGCTCATGCTTGGCAGCCAGTTTCTTGATGAAGGTCATGGGGTGCAAGATGGCTGCAGGGTGACCAGGTGGTGGCAACAAGATCAGCAGGGGCTGAGTAGCCTGGCTGTATTCAAAGGGTATGGTGGAGGCACTCAGGTTTTCATCCAGGGGCCGGCCTAGGACGCTGGTGGTGAAGTCAGCCAGGGCACCTGCCAGGCACTCAGGTCTCAGCACACGCCACAGGATCAGCTTCTGGAGGAGGCTGAGTGGATCAGGCCCCGGCCCAGGTGCAGGCCCCAGCACTGTAGATGACAGTGACAGGTAAGCCTGCCAAACACTGGAGTGACCTGCCAGGGATGCACGCAGCCCAGCAAACGGGGGCAGCAGCTCTAACATTCCACATTCACGCCAAGCTCTCAGCCCTACCCAGGCCGGCCGAGCCACGCCTGGGACTGGCTTGCTTTCGCCTATGCTGGGAGAGGCTGCCAGTCCAGGCCACAGGGCCAGCTTTTCCAGATCTGGTACCTTCCTTGACACTTGCAGCAGAGCCAAAGCACCCAAGGCACCCACCAAAGGTACATAGGTCAGACCCAGAGCAGCCACAGTGCTACGTAGCAGCTGGCGGGTCAGCTGTGCTCTTAGCTGCAAGAGATGGCTGGACAGGTCCTCCCCCTGATGGTTCTCACACTGCTTCATGCTGTTCAGAGCATGCTTGGTGGCGACCAGCCACTTCTCTGGGCTCAGACGAAAAGGTGGCAGCAGGTTCTGCAGTGGGCTAAGGACCCTGACGATGGCCATGCCATGCCAGACCACACGCCGATAGGGTGCCCACAATACTGCCTCCTGCAATCTCAAGTCTTCTAGTTCCTCACGGTGGCCACGCAGCTGACATAACCGCGCCTGGGTCCTCACCATGGTCCGCAGGAACCTCGCTGGCTTCTGATGGTTTGGGTTCTGCAGCATTGTCAGCAGTTGCTCCTGCATACAGTCGCTTGTTGGATGGATGTGGCCCTTTCCCACACAGTTTCCCATCATCTGCACCCCGATACCCCACCCCCGAGTGGCCCCTGAGCACCTCAGCAGCCACCACGGCTTCACAGGTGTCCAGGGCTTTCATCTTGAGGTCCTGCCAGCGGCTCTGGAGCTCGGGACGCTCTACGCTCAAGATTTCATGCAGCACCTGTTCTTCTAGGACATCCAGGCTCAGGCCCAGGTCCAGAACGTTCAGCCCCTTCAGCACTTCACAACCTAGCACTTGGGGTCAGTGGGGGACACTGAAGCTCCTCACCTGGGCGGAGCCATGGGGTGGGGACACAGGGAACGTGGCTCTCTGCTACACTCTTGAGCCTCATCTGGACCAGACTGAGTGAAGCTGGGGGCCGAGGGTGTTGGCAAAGCAATGCTCGCAACTTCCCCACTGAACCTTACCTTCTCCCAGGGCACCGAGGGGAACCTTACCTTCTCCCAGGGCACCGAGGGGAACCTTACCTTCTCCCAGGGCACCGAGGGGAACCTTACCTTCTCCCAGGGCACCGAGGGGAACCTTACCTTCTCCCAGGGCACCGAGGGGAACCTTACCTTC
>PVKE010042164.1:0-13861 GCA_004027555.1 Craseonycteris thonglongyai | reverse complement strand
GCATGAGTCTGTTTTCCCTCTGGGGGTTTGCCTATCAGATGGGCTTCTCTTTATTTTTTCTTTTGGACTCAGTTGTGGGAGAAGGAGATTTTGGGAGAGGGTTGGGGGAAGCAGACAGCTTCTGTGTCCTGGGGCACTTCAGGTTGCTGTCTTAGCTGTTAGCTAGCAGGGTAGTAAAGGTGTGGCCAGGGGTGGGGGCATGTGAGTAGGAGCTAGGGCGGGCCTGAGACACAATAGCAGATTCCTCTTTCAGCAGGGTGGCTGGTGGTTCAGTGGGGTGGGGCGCAGGAGCTCTGGTCTTTCCTCCTCCTGGGTGCCCCTCCTTCAATCGTATCTGTAAGGCACGCCCGCAGGGCAGCACTTGGATGGGCTGGGGCTTGGCAGAGGCCCCGGTCTGCTGCGCAGTTTCGTGCACAGGCAATGACACCGCGGAGACCCGGCAGGCAGCCCAGTTGCGCACGCGGTCCCCAACGCCCCAGATGCCTGGTGGGCGGGATGTCAAAAGCCCAGCTGCGCTTGCGAGCCGGCAGCAGCGCTGCAGCGGCCCGGTGGCAGGGCGCTGAAAGCCGGTCCCGCGCATAGGGCGGGTGCCGCGGTGGCCTGGCGAGCAGGGTGCCTAAAGCCATGTAGCGCGCTGGCGAGCAGGCAGCGGCTGCTGTGTTGCCTGGTGGGCGGGGCACCAAAAGCCCAGGTGCATGCACGCAGCAATGTGCAGTGTCCCAGTGGGCGGGGCCCCGAAAGCACAGCCGCACACTTCCTTGCAGGTAGAGGCGCTGCAGCGGCCTGGTGAGCTGGGCACCAAAAGCCCAACTGCGCACTGGCAAGCAAGCAGCGGTGTCCCGTCGGCCCAGTGGGCGGGGCACCGAAAGCCCAGTTACATGCTGGCAGCGGCGCTGCGGAGGCCTGGTGGGTGGGATGCCGAAAGCCTTCTGCGCACAGGCCGTAGCTCGGGTAGCAGCCGCTCTACACTCCCGGCTCTGTTGAGACCACCGGATTCACTCCAAGCACGTCCAATGCAGCTATGCCCACTCAAGCCCCAGCCCTCACTCCAAGAGCCCTGTCCTCAGAAGGCACTCCTTCACAGTCAATCTCCTCCGTAAATCAGGGGTGCTGAGCTATTGTGGGCTGGTGCCCTGCTCTCACCCCACCTGCCGGGAAGTGCAGCCGCCCTGCTCCACAGTCCCTGTTCCACTTTAGGCTCTGTGATCTGATTAGGGCACTGTATGCTGTCCCTTGAGTTCGGATGATAAATTGTCCACAGTCTTGTGGGGCTTCCACGCTCCCTAGGTCTCGGCTTCCAGCCCGCCCTCGATCCAGCTCCACTTTGACCGTAGTCCCCCAACCCCCCTTTGTTTTTGCCAGCCCTGGGCCGCGCTCCGAGTCTCTGTCCCAGAACCGCTGCTTCCCTTTTCCTCTCCCACTCTCCTCTTTTTTCTCTAACCTTTGTGTGTTGTTCCGCGTTGTGTGGTTCTCTTAGTTGATGTTTCTTCTCAGGGTTTCCCCTGTGGATTCCCCTCTGTTCAGAATGCCCTTCCCAGGCAGTTATCGGCGTTCTCCTCTCATGCCGCCATCTTGGATCCTCCTCAAATTAAGGTTTTTAAGTTTTCTTTGTATAGATACCCAGGAGAGGGATTACTGGGCCATATGGCAATTCCATTCCTAATTTTTTGAGGAATTTTCATACAGCCTTCCATAGTGGTTGTACCAATTTACATTCCCACCAGCAGTGTACAAGGGTTCCTTTTTCCTCACAGCCTCTCAAGCACTTGGTATTCCTTGTCTCATTGATTATAGCTATTCTAACAGGTGTGAGATGGTATCTCATTGTGTATTTAATTGGCATTTCCCTTATCGCTAGTGATGTTGAGCATTTTTTCATGTATCTGTTGGCCATTTTTATATCTTCATGGGACAAATGTCTGTTTAGGTCTTCTGTCCATTTTTTAATTGGATTGTTTGTGTTTTGGTTGTTGAGTTCTATACATGTTCTAGATATTAGCCCCTTATCAGACACATTGTTTGCACATATTTTCTCCATTCAGTTGGTTTCCTTTTTACTATGTTGATGGTTTTCTTTGCTGTATTGAAAATTTTTAGTTTGATATAGTCCCATTCATTTATTTTTGCTTTTACTTCCCTTAGCTTTGGGGTCAAGTTCATAAAATGATCTTTGAACCCAAGGTCTATAAGGTTAGTACTGATGCTTTCTTCTATGCACTTTATTGTTTCAGGTATTATGTGCAGGTTATTAATCCACTTTGAGTTAATTTTGGTATACAGTGACAGTTCACAGTCCAGATTCATTCTTTTGCATGCGGTTTTCCAATTTTCCCAATACCATTTACTGAAGAGAGTTTCTTTTCTCCATTGTATATTTTTTGCTCCTTTTCAAAGATTATCTGTACAGATATTTGTGGGTTTATTTCTCAGTTTTCTATTCTGTTTCTTTGGTCTATATGTCTATTTTTCTGCCAATACCAAGCAGTTTGGATTATTAGCGCTTTGTAGTATAGACTAAAGTCAGGGAGTGTTATGCTTCCAGCCTTGATTCTTTTTTTGTAGGACTGCTTTAGTGATTCTGCTTTATTTATTTATTTATTGTTTTTGTGGTTTCATGTGAATCTGATGATTTTTAAATGTATTTCTTGAAACAATGTCTGTGGGTTTTGATGGGAATTGCATTAAATTTGTATATTGCTTTGGATAATATGGACATTTAAACCACGTTGATTCTTCCAAACCGTGAACATGAAATATCTTTTCATTTCTTTGTATCCTCTTCAATATCTTTTAATAGTGTCTTATAGTTTTCCATGTATAAGTCTTCCTCAGTCTTTGTTAAGTTTATTTCTAGGTACTTTATTCTTTCAGTTTTGATTGGAAAGGGTATCTTTTTTTCTTCATTTCTTTTTTTTTTAAGTTTCATCATTTGTATATAAAAGTGCTATGCATTTTTATACACTGATTTTGTATACTGCAACTTTACTGTATTCATTTATTGATTTTATTAGTTTTCTGGTGGAGTCTTTAGGGTTTTCTATATAAAGGATCATGTCATATACAAAAAGGGACACTTTTACTTCTTCATGTCCAATTTGGATGCTTTTTAATTCTTTCTCCAACCTGATGTCTCCAGCTAGAACTTCTAGCACTATGTTGAATAGCAGTAGTGACAGGGGACGTCCCTGTCTTGTTCCTGATTTTAGAAGAAAATATTTCAGTTTTTCCCCATTCAGTATGACATTCACTTAGGATTTGTCATACATAGCCTTCGGGTACATTTCTTTTATACCCATTTCATTAAGTGTTTTGATCATAAATGGATATTGAATCTTGTCGAATGTTTTTCCTGCATCCATTGATATAATCGTATGGTTTTATCTTTTATTTTGTTTATGGGGTATATCACATTGATTGATTTGCATATACATTGAACCATCCTTTTGCCCCTGGGATGAACTCCAGTTGATCATGATGTAAAATATTTTTAATGCACTGTTGTATTCTATTTGTTAGTATTTTGTTTAGGATTTTTTGCATCAGTGTTCTTTAGAGATAATAGTCTGTAGGTTTCTTTTTTTGTGATGTCCTTACTAGGCTTTGTATTAGGGTAATGTTGGCCTCATAAAATGAGTTTGGAAGTGTTGCCTCTTTTTCAATTTTTTGGCAAAATTTGAGGTGGATAGGTGTTAGTTCCTCTTTGAATGGCTGGTATAACTTGTTAGTGGGACCATCTGATCCTGGACTCTTGATTGTTTCAATTTCCTTACTGTTGATTGGTTTGTTTAGATTATCTAATTCTTCTTGATTGAGTCTAGGTAGATTATATGCTTCTAAAAATGTGTCCATTTCTTCTAAGTTGCAAAATTTGGTGGCATATCAACCTTCATAGTATTCTTGTATGATACTTTGTATTTCTGTGGTATCAGTAGTAATTTTCCCTCATTCATTTTTTAAAGATTTATTTTACTATTTTTTAAAAGAGATTTATATTTATTGTTTTGACAGAGAGAGAGAGACAGAGACAGAGAGAAGGGGGAGAGCCCCGAGCAGTCTCCATAGTTGTACATCATTGGTTTTTCCACATAGTTTCACTCCACAGGTGCGCGTGTGGCTGCACAGGGCAGGAACTGAGCTGGGGTCTCACCCTGGTGAGAACTGAACTGGAGGTACTCCCCAGTTCAGCATATGGGTCCACACGGGCCTGGGCCGGGATTCGATTGTCATTACCCAAGGCTGCAAAGTGAATGCTTAACCCACTGAGCCATCCGGCTTCCCTATTTTACTATTTTTGACAGAGACAGAGAGAGATAGAGAGAAGGGGAAGGGCCCAGAGCAGTCTTCATAGTCATACGTCATCAGTTGCTGACATGGTTTCACTCCACACAGATTGGTGGGGAACGGGCAAGGCGAGAACTGGGCTGGGGGCCTCCCACACGGGAGGCAAGCTCCTTGGAGCCAGGGGCTTAACCTGGGGGGGTTAGAACTAATCTGGTTGCATCATGCATGTGAAGCACATCCCAGTTTGGGCCAGGATTCGATCCTTGGTCCCCAAAGCTGCAAAGTAAACGCTTAACCCCCTGAGCCATCCTGGCTTCCTCCATTCATTTACTTTTAATTTGTATTATTTGCATCTTTTCTCTTTTTCCCTTAGTGAGTCTAGGCAGTGGGATTGTCATTTTATTAATTTTTTCAGAGAACAAGCTCTTTGTTGCATTTATTTTTTATACTGGTTTTCTATTCTTTACTTCATTTAGTTCTGCTTTAATTTTTATTATTTCCTTCTTTTGGTAACTTGGGTGTTTATTGTTCTTCTTTTCCTAGTTCTTTAAGATGTGATATTAAGTTGCTTGTGATTATTCTTGTTTCTTGAGACAGTCCTATAGTGATAATAAGTTACCTCTTATTACTACTTTCAATGCATCCCAGTAATTTTGGTATGTTATGTTTTCGTTGTTATTTGTTTCTATGTATTTTTTAATTTCTTATTTTATTTGTTCTTTGATCCAGTCATTTTTTTTATTATTATATTTTATTGTTAAATCTAATGGGGTGACATTGGTTGGTAACAATCAGACAATTTCCCAATGGACAACTCCACATCACATCACCCATGCATCGCATTATGTGCCCAGCTCCCAGAATCAGGTCCCCCTCCAACCCCATATATCTGGTGCCCATTCCCTCCTCCCCACACAAATCTCCCTCCCCCCTCTCCCCTCCTCTCTCCTCTCCAGGTAAACACCAAACCATTGAGTGTGTCTACAATGCTGGTGCCCTCTCCCACCTCCCCTCCCTCTCTCCCTCCGCCCTCCTCCCCTTTCCTCAGGCAATCACCAAATTATTGGGTGTGTCCATAGGTCTCTGTGTCTTTGTAACTTTCCATTTTATATTCCACCTATAAGTGAGATCATATTTTTCCGGATTCTTTCATTCTGACTTATTTCACTTAATAAGATACAGTCATTTCTGGCAACATGGATGGACCCAGTCATTTTTTAAAACAACATGTTATTTAATCTCCATGTACATGTGGGTTGGTTTTTTGTTTTGTTTTGTTTTTTACTTTCTTTTTGTAGTTAATCTCCAATTTTAAAGCTTTGCGATCAGCAAATATACTTGGTATGATTTCAATCATCTTAAATTTGCTGAGGCTAACTCTGTGTTCCTTTGTGTAGTCTGTCCTTGAGAATGTTCCATGTGTACCAGAAAAGAATGTATAGTCATGTGTTGTAGGATGAAGTGTCCTGTAAATGTCAACTATGCCCAATTGCTGTAATGTATCATGTAAAGCTGATATTTCCTTTATATTTTCTGTTTGGTTGACTGTTCATGGCTGTCAAGAGGGTTTTTAGGTCCTCTATTTTATTTGTGTTTTTGTCAGTTTCTTCAGGTAGATCTGTTAGTAGTTACTTTGTAAATTTTGGTGCTTCTTGGTGGGTGAAGAGGAGCATATGCATTTTAATAAATGTCATGTCTTCTTGTTGTATTGTCCCCTTTATCATTATAAAATGTCTATCAGGAAGCCGGGATGGCTCAGTGGTTTAAGTGCTCACTTTGCAACACCGGGGACCGAGGATCGAATCCCAGCCCCGGCCTGTGCAGACCCATGTGCTGAACTGGGGAGTGCCCCCAGTTCAGTTCTCTCTCTGTCTCTGTATCTTTCTCTCTCTCTCTCTGTCAAAAAACATAAAAAAAAAAAAAAGAGTCTTTGGGGAAGCCGGGATGGCTCAGTGGGTTAGGCGCTCACTTTGCAGTGCCAGGGACCAGGGATCGAATCCCAGCCCCGGCCCGTGTGGAACCATGTGCTGAACTGGGAGCTCCCCCAGTTCAGTTCTCTCTCTGTCTCTGTATCTCTCTCTCTCCCTGTCAAAAATAAAATAAATAAATAAATAAATAAATAAATAAAAATAAAGTCTCTAAAAAAAAAAAAAATGCCAAGATAAAATGTCTATCTTTGTCTCTTATTATCTTTTCGATCCTGAAATCTGTTCCATCAGATGTAAGTATGGTTACACCTGCTTTTTGCTGGACATCATTTGCTTGGAGAATTTTTTTTCCACCCTTTCACTCTGAGTCTGTGTTTGTCCTTGTGCTGAGGTATGTGTCTTGTAGGCAGTATAAGTTTGGTTTTTGTTCTTTAGCCCAGTTTGCTACTCTGTGTCTTTTTATTGCAAGTCAGTCCATTTACATTTAGGGTGATGATTGATATATAAGAATTTCCTATAGCCATTTTGTCTTTTGTTTTCTAGTAGCTATCTTTTTCTATTGCTTCTTTTCTTTTTATTTATTTATTTATTTATTTTATTTCTGTTGGTTAATTTAGTTTGATAGTATTTATGACTGTTCTCTTTCTCTCTTTTTCTCTTTTTTTTGGTTATGTGTCCCAGTTTTAAGTTGTTTTTGAGTGGTTACCATGAACTTTATGTAAGAGTAAGTTGTTTTTGTTTTGTTGTTGTTGTTTTGTTAAAAGAAAGTTTCATACATGCAGTGGTTCCTTTTCTTAAGGCTGTTTCTTATCTCCATTCTCTTTGGAAATTTACCTTTACTTCTTTCCTTTTTATGTTTTTGTTGTTCCTGTTTATCTCTATTTATTTTTACCTTGTTTTTTTCTAGGTCTGATTGCCTCCTTCAATATTTCTTGAAATGCTGCCCTTGTGCTATAGAATTCCTTCAGTTTCTGTATGTCTGAAAAGGTTTTATTCCTCTTTCATATCTAAAGTATAACTTTGCTGGGTTGTTGAATCTTTTTTTTAAAAGGTTTATTTTGTTGATTTTTGACAGAGAGAGACAGAGACAGAGAGAGACAGAGAGAAGCGGGAGGGCCCAGAGCAGTCCCCACAGTCGACATTAGTTTTCCATATAGTTTCACTCCACAGGTGGGCGCAAGGCTGCGCAGGGCAGGAAGTGGGCAGGGAGCCTCCCACATAGGCCCCAGCAAGAACTGAACTGGGGGCACACCCCAGTTCAACACATGGATCTGCATGGGCCGGAGCCAGGATTCGATCCTCGGTCCCCGGGGCCTCAAAGCAAGCACTTAAGTCACTGAGGCATCCCAGCATTCCCGGGTTGTTGATTCTTGGCTGATAATATTTTCCTTCAATATTTTCAATACCTGATTCTACTCTTTTCTGGCTTATGGAGTTTCTGTTGAGAAATCTGATGATAATCTAATGGGTTTTCCTTTATACGTTATGGTATTCTTTTTTCTCCCTGCCCTGAGTAGTCTTTCTCAGTCTTTGACCTTTGACATTTTCAGTAAAATGTGCCTTGGAGGTCTGATAGCATTCCAGTAGTTAGGGGTCCTGTTTCCTTCTTGCGTTTGAGGTTCCAGTTCTTTCCATAGATACTAGAAGTTCTCATCTACTGTTTGCTAGAGCAAATTCTCTCTGCCCATTTCATCTTCAGATCCTTCCAGAATACCCATTATTCTTATGTTACTTTTTCTAATAGAATCAAATAGTTTTTGTAGAGATCTTACATTTTCTTTACCTCTTTTATCTCTCTCTTCTTTCTACTGTGACATTTACATATTTTTGTCTTCAATTTCACTGATCCTTTCCTCCATTTGGTCAGCTCTGCTTCTTATGCTAGCTATTTCATTATTTATTTCTTTTATTGTGTTGCTTATTTCCAGAATTTTTATTTGCTTGTTTTTTATAGTTTCAATTTATTTTCTGAGATCTTTTAGATCCCTCTGTGTACTCGGCCAATTTTCTTTGATCTCTTTGAGTATTTTCAGAATTGCAATCTTTAATTCTTTGTCATTTAGCTTGTATATTTTTATATCATCAAGTTCCTTTTCTGGATATATTTTATTTTCTTTCTGAGCATGTTTATTCACTAGGGTACTCATTGTTGTTGGAGCTTTTCTTTTTCTGGACATGAGGACTTTTCCTCTGGTAGATGTGAAGCGATCTTTCTTTTACTTCCTAACTGGTGTTGCTGCAGTGTCTTAGAATATTTTCTCTTAGTTATTTGTTTTTCTTTCAGTGGTAGACTTCCTAGAAGGTGGGGTTCTATTTGACTCAGTCCCCTTGGTCTCTGTATGCCTCCTCTTTGGGAAGCTATGGCAGGCAAAGGTATTCTATGCCTCCAAGATCCCACTGCAGTCAAAACTTGCCACGCCTATATTTCACAGTTTTTCTGGATCCCTCTGCAGGATTCAGCAGGAAGGGTGTGTGTGGGAGTTGTTGGAAAAGGCACAGGTCTCTTTGCATTACAGAGTTGTGGTGGCTTCCTAGCAGCAGCTGACTGAATGCAAGCTCTGGGTGGAGCTGAGGGTGCAGGAGGAAAAATTTGAGATAAAGCAATGGGAAGCAGCCAGGTTCTGTGTCCAAGCCCACACAGTGCTCTTGTTGTGGCCCTACCTCATTGAGGACCACTCTGTGCTTTAGCTACCAGCATGCTCCCACTGCCAGCACTCCAGTCACTGGAATGCCCACTTCTTGCTCTGGTCACTGGCCTTGTGCTTTGTGGGCCCTGTGTTCCAGCCAAGCAACCCATGCTCTGGCAGCCAGACCCATATTTCCACCCCTCATGCTGAACTCTGGCTGCTGTTAGTGCCTCACTCTGGCCTCTTGCACTATGGTATTGCTGTCCTTGCAATGCTTTGGTTGTTTCTCCTGTGCTCCTGCCATGGTGTCTTCCTATAGTCAGTTGCACCCACTTCTGCTGTCCACACTGTGTTCTGGTTGCCCACACCTCTGCCTTTATCTGTTCTCTGCCTCCAACCCAGAGTCATTGCACACCTCAACCTGCTCTCCCATACTCCCATCTCAGTCTCTTCTATGTTGGTCTCTGGGTTGTACTCTGCAGCATATCTCCACATTGCTCCCTTTCCTTCTTTCTCACTTCCCTCCCTTTCTCTGGCTTTACATATTTTATTGTGATGAGTGGGTCAGTCAGCTAAGGATGTATATTGCTTAGGAATTCTCTGGTTGGATTTTATTTGTATTTGTTGTTCCAGGATAGGTTTCAAGAGCTCTTCTCATGCCACCATCTTGATGACATCTCCATGTTGGCTGTATTTTTATTTTTTAGTATGTTCAGCTATTTGTTGTTTTAATATTCTTCCTTGGCAACATAAAAAGTTTAAAAGATAACACTAGCAGCTGTTGGTTCTTTTTCATTTGGTTATTTGTTATTATCTTAATATTCTCACTTGTTTTAGCAAAAAATTTACAAATCTATATCAGTCTCCAAATTAATTTTTTACACTTATTGGTCCTTGAAACCCCAAAATTTGGGTATCACTAGGAAATGCCCTTAGGAATTTCTTCAATAACATAGCTATACCACTAGCTCACAGGCAACCATAAATTGTAGAATATTCCATTTTAATTCCAGCAAGTGGGATAAAGGAAGACAATAAAAACAGCTAGTGTAACTCCTGGGACATTTTGCCAGCCCATCTAATTAAAGGTTGCAGCAATTATTCAGGCAAGGCAAAAATATTACTATGACTTAAGTAACGAAACTAGTTTTATAATTTGATCATTTGGAGATATAAGAGGGAAATGTGTCCATTTGCTTTACAAAGTATATCATATAGTTGACCCAAGATTTTTTTCTTAAATATAAAATAATATCAGTGTAGTCAGAATGAACTGTACCCACAAATATATAGAAAATCTTAAATTAAACTTATACTTCTTAAAATCTTAGACTTCTGCAAATATGTTCTTACACTTCTGTAATTGCCATTCTTGGATGTCTATTAAAGGGCATTTCTCAAAGTAAGTTCTTCAAAGCAGTATTAGACTATCTACTGTATTAGTTCCCTGGGGTTGCCATAGCATACGCAATACCACAAACTGAGTGGTTTAAACATATATTTACTCTCTTGCATTTCTTCAGGCTAGAGTCTGAGATTTTCATGTCATGAAATCACTCTGAAGAAACTCAGGGAGAATTTGTTCCAAGCCTTTTTCTTAATTTCTGGTAGTTTGTTGGCTTGTGGCAGCACAATCTCAATCTTCATATGGAATTCTCCATGTTTGCATGTCTGTCTCTGTATCCAAAATTTTCCCATTTATAAGGATACCATACATACTGGCTTAGTGTTCCTGCCTACTCCATTATGACCTCATCTTATACTAATTGCAATAGCCCTATTTCCAAATAAGGTCACATTCTGAGGAACTGAGACTATATGTTCCTAGGGATTGAATGTTTATGTCCTTCCAAAATTCATATGTTGAAACCTAACCTTCAGTGTATTTGGACCTGGAGCCTTTGGGTGGTGATGTGATCATGATGATGGCACGCTCATGATGGGATTAGGGCTTGTATAAAGGAGACTTTGCCTATGGTGAGGACACAGCACAAAGGCAATCATCTATGAACTAGGAAGCAGATCTTCAGCAGGCATCAAATCTGCCAGTGCCTTGATCTTAGATTCCCAGTTTCCAGAACTGTGACAAATAAATCATGTTTAAGCCGCCCAATTTATGGTATTCTTTGTTACAGCTTTGAACTAAAACGGGGCTTTAAAGTTGAATATGGGGATGGGGGACACAATTCAACCGATAACAAATACTCTTCCATAAATGATTCTAAGGCTAAAAAAAAATGTGAAAGTTTGCAAACTCCACACACTTTCCACATCCAGAAGGCACATTAGCAAACTTGAAACTACTAAGGCTTTCAATTACAATAAAGAAATTTGTACAATAATAAAACTTTATAAAATCCAGTGTTTCTCAAATTGAGGAGACTTGAGAATCTATTTTCTTAAATAATATTCACTTAATCCCATTATTATTTAATAAAATATCCCTCAGAAAGAGCAGCCTGAGGGTAAAACCATGGTCATTGTCTGTAACAATTGTGACAGCAAATTCCAGGCAAAGCAGCAGTCCTATGACTGTCCATAACCCTCTGGCCTCTTCTTGTCTCTTTGGGAGAAGTAGGAGTCTTAACAAATATTAGACTTAGAAAGCTCTTTGTGGCAATTATGACAAACTCAGAATCAAACATTCAAAAGGAGGAGGGGGGAACATGAGGCTGACATTCTGCCAAAGCTCTTTAAATAAGGTCAGGTACTTGAGTGCATAGACTATTGCTGATAACAGGCAATACAGGAAGAACTGGTAGTAAATGATGGAGTATGGTGGATACTGTTGTATTAGTGGGATGAAAAATGAGTGGAGATCTGCACACTGGGTCCGCACTGTGGCCGCTGATAATCCACAGCTGGCTGCCTTGGGCAAGTGCTCAACCAGACTTGGGCCCCAGCCACAGAGCTGAGCTTCGCTGCTTTGCTAATTCCATTCTGCACATCCCCCCACTTGACAGGGGCAAGTCATGTGCAGGGGCTGATGTGCTTCCCTTTCCCAGCAGATGCTGCTATATTGGATGACTGACTTTGTGATTAACTTTGGCTTATTTTTGCTGTATTTTTTTCCCAAAGCTGTTTTAGTTTCCCGTAAAAGCTGAGTTCCTGTGATTTTATTAATCCAGTACTGCCTCTCTTTCCACAGCTGGCTCACCACTGGGTCTGCAATGGGCATTTTACTGGTCTCCTTTGGCATGGTTAGAACAAGCCTGGCCTATTTGTTTTCATAGGTTCATGATTGATTTAGCTCATAGACCTATATCAGACACGGTAGAGCCACTGTCTTCATTCAGAGTTGAAAGAAAACTATGCTAAGTAGGAAAAAAGAAAAAAAGAAAATCCTCTACAAATCTTTTTTAGGGCTGATATGGAAAGGGGAGAAACGAATAATTATATTGCAGAGAGAAATAAGAAAGCCAATCAGGGGCATTTAACTGGAAAGCAAACTACATTCAGGTATGTGGGAAGTGATACCCCAATTTTAATCAGAAACTGATATTGAATAGAACATTTGAAAACAGATGGGGGAAGAACAGAAAGTCTGTTTTTTAAAGAAAACTCACTCAAATGAGTTCACATAAAAGGTGATGTGACCTAGTAGTAATAACAATTAGCATCCTCCAGTTAAAAATGAGGCTTTGAAAAGCAATTTCTAGGACTTTCAATTATATCTTCTAAATTCCAAGCACAGGCTTAACAGGTGAAATAATTAGCCAAAGAGTTTGATCAGAGATTGAGATGCCAAGGCTATGTCAGTGTCGTGAAACTCAAACAAGCGATCAGTGTCAGTAAGGCAAGTCCAAGTTTTCATTTGGTTATTATTTGAAGGCATAGAAGATGATCCATTTTCCTTCCTATTCCTACACCCTAAAGGATGGAAGTACAACATACGCATATGTACATGTACCCACAAACACAACTAGAGTTTCTGCTTCCTCATTAGGAAAAGAAACTGAAACATTTACACATGTGACCTGCTTGCCCAGGGCATACATGGTTTCCTGCCTCCCTTCTTCATGTCATTTTTGGGATATGGAAGAAAATAAAGATGAACATGTTAGGGAAAACTGTGGGAAAATATTACTTGGTTCTCCTGGTAAGAAATTGAAACCCAACATGACTGTTGGATAAAATGCAATTGTTCTCCAGTCAGCAACATATCGTAAATTTTGAGTTGGAAACCAAAGCAAAGGACTGCAGAAAGCTCAGAGATCAGTAAAGAAACTGAAACACGGGAGGTGGTTGTGATTACCCATCAGAGGTCTGGGATAGTCTTTAAAATGGCATCATTATGACAGACTCTCTGCAGGGCTTTTCTAAGCAATTCCTTCTATACACCTTCAGAATGAAAACACATTGTAAATTCAAGGAAGAATGAATTTCTGAGACAGAATACATAGCCTCTTCAGAATCCACAAACCAGAGGGTGTGCAGGAGGGCATTTTGATGGTAGGAATTATAATTGCTACAAGAAATAAAATATGGAGGGAATCAAGCCTTGTTTTGGCAAAGTTTGCAATATTTTGCCAAATGTTCACAAGCAAAGAAGAAAATTAAAACATTTTATTTCTAATAGCATTTCTCTTTCCCACCCAAGTGCCACCTATTTTCTGTTATTTTCACTAACAAGTCAGCTTAACAAAAATGTAGAAGCCCTAAGATAGTGAATTTTATTCAAATGCACTTTATTTTGTCATTGAAACTAAAGTTAAGATAGGTGTCCGATGGCCCCTCTGATCCATTTCAGAAGTCAGTGTCCTCTGAACATTGAGTAACCCAATGTTTTCAATCTTGGCTGAATACAGTGATCCCTCGTTTTTCATGGTTAATGGGGACCAGAACCTTCTGCGAAAGCTGAAAAACTGCAAAGTAGGATTTGCCCCTAGGAATTTTCGTGTATGCGGGTACAAGAATGTTTTAAATATGTAAACAGTATTCATACTTTACTCATTTAAGACAAAAATTACAACAGTATACGTATTTACTTAAATGTGTCAGTGCTAATTAATAAGGTTAATTACA
>PVKE010042163.1:0-13861 GCA_004027555.1 Craseonycteris thonglongyai | reverse complement strand
ACCGCACTGTAGATTCATTCACCCCGTCATGGCGTGCCACAGATGCATCACTTCTGCCCTCTTTGATCATATCTAAAAGTTTCACTTTTTCGCTGATGGTCATCATCTTCTTCCTCTTGGGCGCCCCGGAGGAAGCTTTCGCAGGGGCACAGCGCTTAGGCGGCATTATAAGGGCTTAATTCATAAAAAAAGTGATCGCTTAAACAAAACAAGTTATGGCCAACACAACACTAAAATACAGTATGCGAGACAGTCAACATCATGGACAAGACTGGCGAGATACAACAAGAGAAGGTGCTAGGTGAGGCTGCGATGATGCGCAGACAATCAGCTCACAGGGATGAATCCACTCGGACTCTCATGGGTCGACGTCGCACCGGAAACCCATCACGCGCCTTTATGAGAGCCCGTGGGATGGACTCTGAGTCAGCTCATCTCTTTGTGTGACACGCAGGGATCCTTCTCTCTCGCGCATCCACATGAAACAACGCTCCTTTCCTCCATGTGGCTGCCGACGTGGTGGTATTTTTTCATTTTTATTTTTTGATGAATATTTTGGAAAAACCCGCGAAGCACTGAAGCCGCAAAACATGAAGCGCGAAGTGGCGAGGGAACACTGTATACGGATATTCACTAAGATACAATACATAAAGCCCTGGTACCCAGCAATGCCTATTGTAAGACTCATTTTTACATACCTTTTATCAATAAGGAAAATGAAGTGATCTGAAATTTGCTGGGATATCACGTGACAGAAACATATTTGTCAGACAAGAAAAATGCATCACACCTCACATAATGTAAAAACTCAATCCCTTGATGATGTTGAATTGACCTAGAAACAGCTCCCCAAAAAAGAAATTAAACTGAAGTTTGGCCAAACTTGATTCATTAATTTCTTCTTACTAACAGTTACTTTTTTTTTTAAAGGTGATAGGTTCTTTTGTCATTTTACTTATTATTTTATTATTATATACAAGCTTAATTTTTAATTTCCTAATTTTAATTAAATTTATTGGGGTGACATTAATAAAATTATATACACTTCAAGTGTACAATTCTAAAGTTCATCATCTGTATATTGTATTGTGTGTTCACCAGCCAAAATAATTTGCTTTTATCATAAAGCATTATACTTTCCATTTTATGACCCTTGAGACTATCACTTGAATACCTTGCTGGTGTTCTGAGGTCCTTATATGAGGTTGTCATATCAGAGTGGTTTCCCCTCATATAGAATCGTATAGTCTGGAACAAGATAACAGTGAAACTGGTGGGGATGCAAATTGGTGGAGAGCCCTCAGAAAATTGGGAATGGAGTTATCATTTGACCCAGCAATCCCCCTTCTGGGTACCTACCTAAAAAAATTGGAAACGTTAGTCTGTAAAAACATATGCACCACAATGTTCAGGGTGACCAAGTCATGGAAACAATAACCAAAGTGCCCTATGAAAGATGACTGGATAAAAACACTGTGATGGGAAGCTGGGATGGATCAGTGGGTTAAGTGCTCACTTTGTAGCCCTGAGGACCAAGGATCGAAACCTGGCCCCGGCCCATAGGGATCCATATGCTGAACTAGGGAGTGCCCTCATTTTGGTTCTCACCAGGGTCAGACCCCAGCCCAGTTCCTGCCCTGTGCAGCCCTGTGCCCACCTATAGAATGAAACTATATAGAAAACTAATGACGTGCAGCAATGGAGACTGTTCTGGGCCTTCCCCCTTCTCTCTGTCTCTGTATCTCTGTCTCTCTTTCTCCCTCTCTCTGTCAAAAACAGTAAAAATAAATCTTCTAAAAATAAAAATAAAAACACTGTGATATATAGAGATTGCACAAATTTACTTAACAATTTTGAAACATGGATTCAACTCTAGAATAAAAATAAAGAGTTGTCTGTAATAATCAAGGCAGATAACTCATATACTATAGGACCTACAGAGAGACAATTCTAATGAAGTGTAGAATTTGTTCAGGGAAATTAGTTGATAATTAGTGGTATTTTAAAATGTGAAAGAAAGTGTACTCCGATTGTTTCTACAGAGTTCGAGTGCTAAAAAAAATGTTACGTAATAGATTCCAATGTTATTCAAATTAGAATAATGTGTCTTAATATTAGAACTCAATAGTTAGTACAGATTCATATTGCATGTTCAAGAAACACAGTAACTGAACACTATAATGGAAACAGAAGTAGTTCTGAACTTTAAGGTGCATCTGAAGTACTTCTGGTTCTTGTTAAACATAGATTATTAAAAGACTCAGTTTAGATCAGAAATGAGGGACCCTGACACCTGAATTATTGACAAGATCCCACCTTTCTAGTTCACTTTGATGTTCTCTAGCAGTTGAGATCCTTGGATTGAAATTTTGATTTTCACTGTAATGTATACCAGCGTTTAAGAGCCAGTGGTATATGCTTTTGATTGTCTTCTTTGTATTTATGTTCACATAAGAGTAGATTAAAACTGTAGCTACCAGTTGCATGTCACTATTTGAATTCACTTAATTATAATAATATAAATAAAAGTTGAGGCTGGTGGCTACTGTATCTACTCGGTTAGGATATAGAATAATGAAATTTGGTCTCATTATAGTTTTATAGTATTGGAATTATTTTTTTAAGCTGTCCTTATTAAATATCACCTTCTTTAAGTAGAAACAGACATTTTCTTTCTGAAAAGTCGTTTTCATATTTAAAACTACCCCTAATTAAATCATGTTTATTCTTTGGTTCATTCTTTGAAAATAATAAACATGCTTAAAGAAAGTAAATTACTTAGATGTCTTCTACTTGTACTTCAGACGATAATCTAATAAGGATTCTTTTAATGTACGTGGGATTTTCCCACTAAAAAATTTCCTACAAGGAACATTTACCGAGCTCAAAGATGTAGGAGTGGCCTCAGTATTTTATTACTTTATAGAACAGTTTAAAAATGATCTGCAAAAATGAAGCTAAGTGGTCTAAACCACCTTCAAGATTTGTCCTAATGTTGCTACATGGCATCAGATTTATTGTCTGGATCATCAAAAGTTTCTTTTTATTAAGGTATAACTAACATATGACATTATATTAGATTCAGAAGTACAACATAATGATTGAATATTTGTATATATTGCATAATGATCAACATGCAAGTCTAGATGTCATCTGTCACCATATGAAGTTATAATTTTTTTTTGTAATGAGAACTTATAAAATCTACCCTCTTAGTTTTCAAATATGCAATAGAGTATAGTCACTATGCTGTACATTATATCCCATTAACTTATTTTTATAATTGGAAGTTTGTTTCTTTTGTCAAGAATTTCTGTGTAAAATGTACATTGGATCTAGCGTTAAATCTTACATGTAATTTAAGTTTGATGTAATGTAAGTTTGATGACATTTTCCCGAGTATGTTGAATATAATAAATTATCAAGTGAAATTATCTTTGTAAAACATATGGTATAATTAAGATTACAATTTGAAATGTCTAATTCTTGAAATAGAAAACTTCATGGAAATGAGATGAAAAGTCTGCATTTTTAAAAATGTCATCTATTGAGCTTTAAGCTGATTTTTAAAAAAGTCTTATTAGTAGTGTCATAGTTAATATATGTTGGTTTATCTTGTTGGTTTGTTTCTCAAAGCCATACACAAGTTGAAGAAAAGATGAAAGAAACTTAAGCTGGCTTTCTTTTTGTCTCTTGTATCCAAAACTTTAGATTTGTTGGACCGAGTTGTGTGAAGTCTTACTTTTTAAAGCTTCCTGAGTTTTTCAGTTCTTTTTTATTTTAGTTAGTTTTGTTGCCCCACACATGTATTCTGAGGGTGATTTTCTTATCAGTTCCTGAGTCTCCTCCCACTACCCTTCATCCTGCCTAGACCTGTAAGCTCCTAAACAACATGTTCACCCTGTTATTTTACTCCCCAAAATCTTTCAAGAACTTCTGTGCTGCTAATAGGCTAGAATCCAAAGACCTTTCGTGAAAATTTTTAGATTTCTATAGTTTGGCTAAAGCAAGCCTTTCAGCTTCCTTTTTCCACTAGTCTTAGACTGAACCATACATACATTCTGGGTTGTTTGTGGCCACATCATTCTCTGTTTCTCCCCTTAATACCCTGTTTGAAACAATCTTTACATTCATCTCTGCTTATCTCCTGCTTATGGGTTGAATTGTGTCCCACCAAAAGTTGTCGAATCTTAACTCCCAGTATCTGTGAATGTGATGTTATTTGGAGGTAGACTATTTGGAGATGAGCACGTTAAGATGAAGTCATTAGAGTGGCCCTTAATCCAATAACCGTGTCCTTATAAAAAGGAGAAATTTGTACATAGAAGCAGAGACCTTGGGTGAATGCCATGTGAAGATGACAGCAGTTTGGGGTTAGTGATGCAACAGGAACTGAGAATCTTCTAGACCACTGGAAGCTGGGAAAAAGGCAGAGAGGAGATTCTCCCGCACAGCCCTCAGAAGGAATTGACCCTGATGTCTTAACCTTGGACTTCTAGCCTCCAGAACTGTGAGACCATACATTTCAGTCATTTAAGTTAATCTGTCTATATTACTTTGTTATGACAGCCCTAGGAAATGGAAGCCCCCACCATTTTATTGTTTATTCATTTTTATTTTTGTGTTAATGTGTCTCTTCAAGAATCTGATGACTTTTCTATGGATGAATCTTCTCTCTATTAAAAAACATATATATTCATAGACACACAACTCCCAAATAATTTCAAGAGCAAAGAACCTCTGGCCAACCCAAAGCATACCCAGCCCTCCAAATCCAATCAAAGTCACATGTTCTATGAGAAAGCAATCTGCCCACTTTATTTAATTTTTTGATTCTTATTTCTCCTTTGATATGTACTGTATAATCACATACTTCTTGGACTCTGAGCTTTTTAATCTGTGTGAGTCCCTCTCAACTTTAAAACTCTATAATCTTTCTAAGCCCTGAACTCCTAAGTTATAAGTATTTGGAGTATAGGGTTAGTTTAACATTACAAGGTAATTATATACATAAAGTACGAGGAGATCACATGTTCATGATTCCCAATAAATGCCTGGAACTTAGTGACAGCTACTGTTGCTTCCTTTCTTAATAGTATTGATGTGTGCTCAAAGATTTTCAATAAAAAATAGCTTAAACTTCCTGCGTAGGTGACGGGATAATAGTTGCAACAGGTGTTACTACACTCAGCCTGTGTTGAGTCCAGCATCAAACCAAGTGTAGGTGTGAAAGAAGGTTTAAAATGAGAAGGCAGAGAAGTATGTTGCATGGCAGTGCCAGGAAAAGAATACAGGCTCTGAAGTTTATAACTTTGAGTTGGATTCTCGGCTCTCTATGAATTGTTTTAGTGGTATTCTGCAATATTATATGGTATTGTGAAAATTTGAGGGCAGGCTGATAAAATGGCCTCCACTGTAATATTGTTTGTTACATTAGACATATCTGGATATAACTGGATCTGTGTAGTCAGTAGTCACATGGTGTTTCCCCTGTATCATTCTTGACCTCACACACGTAGATGCTTAAAATTTTCACCCATTGCATATCGAAATGAAAGAGTGTTAAGATGTTTGGTTCAAACAATGTGCTGTTATTGAACTCTTAAGAGTGGAAAAGTTCCTCCAGTTGAAATTCACAGACAAACACAAGCCATGTAAGGTGATCATTGTGTTGATGTGGTACAGTGAGCCCCTGATTGGGTAAGGTGGTTCAAAAATGGAGAAGTGGGGCAAGCAGATTTGAGTGACAAACCACCAATTGGCAGACCCATGACTGCAAGTGATCAGCTGCATCAAGATCGTGGAGGTGTATTGAAGTGTGTGGTGAATTTGTAGAAAAATAATTACACAGTTTTGAAAACAATTGATGTAGTTATATTTCTTTTTTATTTCATTAAAATATTTTTCCCTGTTAATTTTCTATTTAAGTGGAGACAGAATTTATCAGCCCACCCTTGCATGATATGTGTGCAAACTTCTCTCTGTGAATTATTTGGGAGATCATTGTGCAAGTTATTTATCCTCGAAGCATTTTAATATTTATCTTTAAAAGTAAAGCGAATTATCCTTGTTTCCTATGAAGATTAGAACCTCTGCTAAGACTGTCATTTTTATATCTTCATGCATTCCCAGAGAAATTTGCATCCACTCTCAAAAATTCACACTTTGAGACACATCCTGAATACCTCTTTTTAAGTCTCTTTTACAGAAGGTTTTACTCTTAAACTCATATTTATTGGCTGCAGAAGAACAGAGTCCTGGTTTTGACTACAGGGGATTTTCATTGTCAACTTCAATCAAGTATTTTCAATCTGTTGATTAGTTTTCTTTGCTTGGAAAATGTTGGGGTTGACAAGTTTATCTGTTCTTATTCCAGCTTTAATGTGCTATATTAACCTCATTTCATGGATGAAAAAACTGACCCAGTAACAGGTTGTAGGAGGTAGAAATTGATGGGCTTAGGAGAAAAGCCCACGTGTTCTGATGTGAATCTACTGCCTTCTTTCCTCCCAACTGCCATGTGGAACCAAAGTATGTTTTCTAGTTTGACGTGAACTTGAGAGTTACAAAAAACAAACAAACAAACAAAAAAAACTTTGGTCTGTGAAGTTTATTTTTATACATGGTAAATTTCTAAACAATTATTCTGGTTTGTTATTATTTTATTTTTTTTGAGAACAGAAGTATAGAGAGATAGAAGTGTGGAGGGACCAGAGCAGTCTTCATAGTTGTACATCACTAGTTGTGACATAGTTTCATTCCACACAAGTGGGTGTGGGGCAGTGAGGGTCGGGAACCAAACTGGGCGGGAACCACCTTCTTCAGGAGAGGTGAGAACCTCTTCCACCACAGTTCAGCAGCATATGGGTTTGCATGGCCGGATTTGGTTTTTGATCCCTGGACGTCACCATTGCAAGGCAACCACTCAACCTGTTGAGCTATCTCAGCACCCCCTAAAATATCATTTTCATTGTTTTTTTTTTTTAGTATTTTTGGTACCTGTTACCATGATGGAGGTTTTTGGATGGGTTATTGTTTTATCATTTTTTTTTTTACATGATTTTTAAAGGAAAATGGGGCAACCAACCATCCTGGTTTGTGTGGAACTGACAGGAGACTTCAGTTGTTAAAATTGGGTAGGCCATGGTTAAACCATGTTGAATTGGTCAGCCTAAAAGAAGATCCCTGTATTCAACAACGAGTTGTTTTCATCCTACTAATTTTGTCTACATCAGTTAACTAGAAATACGTAGATTTTCCCACATACTTTTATTGTGTTCAAAGAAAGAGATACTTGGGGAAGCCGGGATGGCTCAGTGGGTTGGGAGCTCACTTTGCAGCGCCAGGGACCAGGGGTCAAGTCCCGGCCCCGGCCCTTGCAGAACCATATGCTGGACTGGGAGCTCCCCCAGTTCAGTTCTCTCTCTGTCTCTGTATCTCTCTCTCTCCCTGTCAAAAATTAAATAAATAAATAAATATTTAAAAATATTAAAAAAAAGAAAAAAAAAGAAAGAGATACCTATTACTGTTTTCTCAATGAGAGTACCAGTTGGAAGACAGTTCTGGGGCCTTTGTCCTAAACTGACTCTATGTATCTGATTATCCAATACCCCAATGTTTATTTATGCTTTCAAATTATTAGTTTAAACCATTGAGCTGTTTGGCTAATAGATAAAGAAGAATTAATACTTGAAGATTTTCTGAAAGTAGAATTTAAAGTTGTTTTGAGAATTAACAAATGTTTGAGTATAGGTTTTAATTTAAAATTTCTTAAAGGGTGTAATACAAATGAAAATAGGGATTTGACTAGGTATTGATATTTTAGAGGGAGATTTTTATCAGCACAAACCAAGTAGAAGACACAGATAAGCATATTTTTAAAAATGATATAACTATGAATGTGAAATTAAGGAAAAACATATTTAATGGTATGTAATATCTAATTCTATGTATTTAAGGATTATAGAGTATTTTAAAGTATTGTTTTAGAAGGACAGTATTATTAGTGAAAGTACCAGAAAACTATAAGCTATAGATGAGAAAGTTAAAATTTAGCATTTATTTAGCATTTTTAACAAGGTGTCCAAATTATTTGGTAATAATTAGAATTTTTAAAAGACATCGTTAAAGCAATTTATTTTGAAGATATGCATTAACTCCTAAAATTTTAAAAACACTTTGGTCCCCAAATTTTATAACTAAGATTACATATTAAGAAAGTAATTTTTAATATGTGGGCAAATATTTATACATAATTAGACACCTTAGATTTTGATAATCCTAAAAATTTGGAAATAAACTTCTCACAAGAAAATTCAGTTAAATAAATGATATCAATAACACATAATTTTCATTTAACAGTGTTTTTTATAAGTTTTTAGTGAAAGAGCAAAATACTTACAAATAAGCAAAAATTTAATTGTAGAATTTTTGTATGTCAAAGTTCATACAATAATGGGAAGGAAAGATATTACAATAATAGCCTTGGTTTTCTCTGTAAGTACGTAGGATAAAAAATAAAATTTTTTATCATTTATTCTGTTTAATATTTTCTATAATGTAATTTTTATTACTTGTTTGAATTTGTATTAAGTTTGTATATTTTTATTTATAAAAGTAATATATAAAAGTATACCTTTTTTTTTTTTCTGTTGATTTTGAGGTGCTTGTTTGTAGTATCAGTAAATTTTTCAGTTCACTGAAGTTGGAACAGCAGCTACAATTATGTTAACCTTCCTAACCTTTGAAGAAAATTTAAAAAGTTTTCTTTTTCATTTCTTGACTTGGTCATTTTATAGTGGGAGAATACGGTATGTGGATTACATGTTATTTTCTATTTTTTTCTGAGGTGTATATTCTTAAAAGCCTATGGCAGCCATATATATTTTTAATATTTTTAATATTTTTAATACATGGTCATATTAAATAGTGTTATGGTTCTGTTAATACTTACTGTGTTTTTCTACATATCAGGCAATATTTTTGTCTACAATTGTTAGACCAAAAATTGGGGGTTGTCTTATACATAGGAATAACCATTTGAGAGGGTTTCTTAATGTTGAGTTAGAAAAGTAGGGGTTACCTCATACATGGGGGCATCTTATACATGGAAAAATATCATAAGTTGAGAGACAGTTTAGAATAGTTGTAAACATACACTTTGGGGCCAAATTACCTGAGACCATGGTTTAATTTGTGACTTTTTTTGTAAGAAATTGTTTATAATATGTTGCATTTGTACTTAAGTCATTCCATCTTTCACTCAGGATGAATGCGAAAAGTGACTGTTTCACAGACCTCAGGGGTGTGAGCACTGTTGCTCAGGAGTGACAAGTTGCTAATATGCAGAAGGGATGGGTGATACTCCTTGCTTCTCATGATGCATGTTTCTGTATGTTAATGACTTGTTGGGTAGCTATTAAGGTACTAGAGTTGATAAATGTGTACAGGGTCCTTTTGCAATAAAACTGGTTATGACTTGAAAAAAAAAACAAAAAACAATTTTTTGGAGCCTCAATGGCTCCAATTTCATACTCCATCACCTGTCCTCTCTCAGGTAACCCCACCAAACTATCGACAATTTTTTGAATATGATGTTTTCTTCCCGGCATTAACCCCTTTGCATCTGCTATCCTTCAGTCAGGAATGAATACCCTTCTCTTTTTCTTTATTACGGTATATCCCACTCATCATTTAAGACCAATGTCTCTGTGAAACCTTAGGCTTACTGGAGAGGGGTTTTCAGCTTCCTTCTTGTTGCCAGAGCTCACTGACTATACCTCAGAAAGGCAGAGTGGTACAACGCAAAGGACCCAGATTATGGAGTCAGCCAGTCTGTGATAATGGGCAAATGACTTCACCTCTGTCTCTCTCTGAGCTTCAGTTTCTTCATCTAGTTGTCTTCTTGGGGTTCATTTGTCTTTGGCCATACTCATGTTGTGAAATTATCCTGCCTTCTTGGGAGAAGCCATCAGCTGCTTCCCATTCATGTCCCTTAGAAAATTGCACTGGAGTCCCAGGGAAATTTTCCTGGAGGTGATTATGAGATCTGAGCAGCACTGCCTTAGAGATATTGCTGGTTTCGTTTTGGACCACCACAATAAAGCAAGATTTGAAGCTGAGTTGTAAATGATCAGTGCTCAGATCTATCATATACCCGCTGTGAGACCTCCCTGATAAATTACCTATCTTTGCTGTCCTTCAGATTTCACTTCTGTAAAATGGAGTTAAGTATAACATCCCAGTTATTTTGGGGGAATATTTAGATGAGTTAATGTGTTTAAAACCCTTAAAAAATTATGTGATGTATAGTAAGCAGTACAGAACTCTTTGCAATAATCTTAATAGTGGTAGTTGAAATATTAAAAAATGGCACTATTTTAGAATACTCAATAATATGAGAAACATATATCGCAATGGGTTCAACTTCTAGTTTAGTGGGTTTCAGACTTGAGTGAACATTAAAATCACATTGTGTACCTGTAAAGTCCCAGATGCAAGTCTTTCTACCCAAAGAGAATGGCAGAATGGGTCAGGGACTGCTTATCTACACTTTTTTTTTACCTCATCCCTGGTTTTTCTAAAGCAGAAAAATAAAATAAGTAACATAAAGATAACATAGAAATTAGAGAATTCTCATAAATGTATGAAGAAGGATTGCACATGGAGACAAGGCTTCAATTCATGTTTACTGCTAAAAAATTTATTTTTTTTTAAAGCTTATATTACTGTTACTCCCGTTTTGGTGTAAGTGTGCCTGCTATTTTCATGAGCCTGTATTGCCTCTGGAAACATCCTCATAGAGTTTTCTGCATGCATGTAGTAAATAAAATACCTATTGAAAAAGAAAATTACTCTTTTCAAATGACCACATTGTATGTAGTTCTACAATTAATAAAAGAAGAAAAACTTTTTGTCTCATTTCTCTACATCTCAGTTTTTGCTTTATTGTTAGGAGAAAGCTAGTGAAATACCCATTATATTGAGATAGTCCACCAGTTATTAAAGTCTGAGGTTGAGAAATGCAAGTATATTTTGATAATATAATTTGGGCTTAATTTATTATTAATAGATGGTTGTAGAATTGCTCAAATATGAAGTGAAAACTCATTTAAGTTTTAAAAAAATTATTTTTCTTCGGCAGCATAGGCCAGAAGTTACTTTGTACTGGCATTGAAGATAAGTAAAATAATTAGGCTTATTTGCTTCCTAAAGAGAGGAGGCAATTATACCTGTTAATCGTTTTAAATTTATCCAGTCTTTGAACTCCCAGTGATCACATAGGGCATGACCAAGCAACTATGCGCCTCGGGGTCTGTGGCCTCTATTCATTTAACCACAGAATTTCCACCTTTCCAGGAAAATTTATTTTTGGTAGAAGACATTTGCTTTCACTCATTCTGTGTTGCATGCAGTATATTTGTTTCCACTAATTCTAGCTATGTTTTGTGTACATAATTCTCTTCCATTTGTTTCCTGTTGTTTATGTGTGCCCACAGAAAAAGTATCATCTTGGTTGAGAGGTGTATTGTAAAAGTTCACTCAGTGTCACCTGAATATCATTGGTGTTAACTTTGCATCTTTATTTTAATAATGAAAGAGAAGAGGGGTGGGGTGGTATTACTATTTTTGTTTTGTTGTTTGTTTGCATTCTTGTATTTCTTGCAACTGGCACAGACCTGGTGTGTTATGAGTACTTAGTACACATTTGTTGAATGAATAAATGAATACTAAGGAGTTAGCGAAATTTGAATTTTTTCTCCATATTTTCTATTAATAATTTGTTGGCTTTCACACTTCTAAAACAATATTTTATTATGAAAATAATACCAGAACATTATGGAATATCTAGAAACTAGAGAAACTTAGAAGGAAACAAAAACTATCCATTTTCAAAGGTCCTTAAGAAGTCACCACTGTGAAGATTCTTTTTAGATCTGTTTTCTAGATCTCTTTCACTTAGTCTGTCATTTCTGCAAGAATTATACAGTTTATAACTGTTAATCCTTGTATTTTTTTTTACCACATATGATACTGTTTACAGGTGTCAGTGAGCTTAGAATTAATTTGAAAGAGAGCTCTTTGAATGGACCCAACATCTTGTATCCCCAAGTGTCTTTAATATATATATTTTTATTTATTTTTATTTTTGACAGAGAGAAAGAGAGATACAGAGACAGAGACAGAGAGGGAACTGAACTGGGGAAGCTCCCAGTTCAGCATGTGGTTCCGCACAGGCCGGGGCCGGGATTTGATCCCCGGTCCCCGGCTCTGCAAAGTGAGCGCTTAACCCACTGAGCCATCCTGGCTTCCCCCCCAAGTGTCTTTAGAGTTTCTTTCCACTGCGGTTGTCTTTCCCAGAAGACGTAAGGATTGCCTTTGCTCTCTCTTGAATTCATTGGTCCACTGACTGCCTCAAATCATGGACACATGTGGGGTCTCCCATAATTTTTCCATTATCTGATCATTCATTCAAGTATTTATTATCTGCTGAGTGCTACATGCTGTTGTAGGAGCTGGTGTTGTAGAAGTAGTTTGGTGTTGTAGAAGTAGTTCTGCTCTCTCTAGTGACTAAACGTAAGTAATTCCGTATGGCTCTTTCTCTTCAACATTAATTAAACCATCATTAAAATAATGACTAAAAGTATTTTATTTCCATTTTAAAGTTACATGAACATACAGAATGATAAATGCATATAGACATCATATTACAACAATTAAACAAAAAGAATCTCAAAAAGTAGTATCATACTTCTATTCCAAAAGCAAAGGAAAAAACCCTACAAACTTACGTTCAGAAGAGAAAGAGAGATATCTAATGAGAGTGAATTAAAAAAGAAAAGAAAAGAAAATGTTCTAGAATTAGACTCTTTCTTTTTCAGTTCTTATCTTTTTGAACCAAAAGTTGTATAAGTTATTTAATAGATGGTGGGCTTTCTTCTTTTAGATATACTGCACATAGCTTTCTTTGGACTGATGAATTATGTACTTAACCCTATAGAAAATAAAGATTAGTGAATAGATTTTTAGTTAACCTTTGGAATGCCTTTTAAGTTTCTGTATATTCTATGAATCTGCCTCTCAGCATCCTTGATTAGGGTGCCCCTGAGAATCTGTAAGAACTAAATCTAAGGTACATTGAGAAAGAAATGGGGAAGATACAAAGGAGGTAAAGATGACAGTTAGCTAATGTGTGAAAAAATGAGTTTTGTTTTTTTTTTCTTAGAAATTCTTGTTCATGTTAGAAGTACAGAGTTGGTTTAAAAATCAGTGAAGTTGACTGCATTCCTGTAGGGATTTCTCAGTAATCCTTTAAAAGGCTGTTTTAGGTATTTTGCTTTCCAGAAGGATAATTGTCTTATCCTTTAAGTTGCTATTCTGTACTCCATCTTGCAGACGTTAATAACTCACCTAGATTCAAGGGTTCTCTAAATGTGGCTCAAGTAAGACTACCTAATTCAAGTAGTAAAGCTGAAAGGTTTACTACTGAAAGGTTTTAGTACTTTAATTGATTTAAGGTTATGAAATATTAGTAAGTTACATCTATAATGTATAGATTCTATGAAAATCTAATGAGACTCTTTAGAAGAAGAATTGATAGACGTTACTTTACATAATTTCTAAAAACTTCTTGTGGTTAAGAAATTATCTTTTGTGTAAATGTACAATGGAATACTACTCAGCGATGAGAAATGATAAATTACAGTCATTTCTGGCAACATGGATGGACCTAGAGACCATCTTATTAAGCGAAATAAGTCAGACTGAAAGAATCAGGAAACACATGACCTCACTTATAGGTGGAATATAAAAGTGAAAGTAACAAAGACACAGAGACCTATGGACACACTCAATAGCTTGG
>PVKE010042162.1:0-13862 GCA_004027555.1 Craseonycteris thonglongyai | reverse complement strand
CTTGGTCATGGTGAATAATCTTTTTAATGCATTGTTGTATTCTGTTAGCTAAAATTTTATTTAAGATTTTTGCATCAGTGTTCATCAGTGAGATTGGCCTATAGTTTTCCTTTTTGGTATTGTCTTTCCCAGGTTTTGGTATTAGGGTGATATTAGCTTCATAGAATGAGTTGGGTAGTACCGCCTCCTCTTGAATTTTCTGGAGTAGTTTGAGGAGCATGGGCGATAGTTCTTCTTTGAATGACTGGTAGAACTCATTGGTAAAGCCATCTGGTCCAGGCCTTTTGACTTTGGGCAATTTTTGGATAAGTGTTTCAAGTTCTGTACTATTGATTGGTCTATTGAGGTTATCCAAGTCTTCTTGGTTCAGTTTAGGTAAACTATATGTTTCTAGAAATTTGTCCATTTTCTCTAGGTTGTCAAATTTGTTGGCATAGAGTCTTTCATAATAATCTCTTATGATTGTTTGTATTTCTGCAGCATCAGCTGTAGTCTCTCCCCTATCGTCCCATATTCTGGAAATATGAGATTTTTCTCTTTGTCCTTTGGTGAGCCTAGCCAGTGGTTTGTCGATTTTCTTGAATTTTTCAAAGAACCAGTTCTTTGTGGCGTTAATTTTATCTATTGTTTTACTCTTCTGAATTTAATTAAGTTCTGCTTTGATTTTTATTAATTCTTTTCTTCTGCTGGCTTTGGGGGACCACTGTTCTTCTTTTTCTAGCCCTATAAGATGAGATGTGAGGGTGTTTACTTGTAGGTTTTCTTGTTTCCTGAGATAGCCCTGTAATTATATAAATTTCCCTCTTAATACTGCTTTTGCCGTGTCCCAGAAATTCTGGTACGTCATGTTTTCATTGTCATTCGTTTCTACAAATGTTTTAATCTCTTGTTTAATTTCCTCTTTGATCCAGCTACTTTTTAATAGCATATTATTCAATCTCCACGTATATGTGTTTCTCTCTGCACTTGATCTTTTGCAATTGATCTCAAGTTTCAACGCTTTGTGGTCTGAGAATACACTTGGTATGATTTGGATGCCCTTCAATTTGGTGAGGTTGGATTTAAGTCCCAGGATATGGTCTATCCTTGAAAATGTTCCATGTGCACTAGAGTAAAACGTATAACCCTTTGTTGTAGGATGGAATGACCTGTAAATATCAATTATGTCCATTTCCTGCAATGTATCATTTAAAGCTACAATCTCCTTATTTAGTTTCTGCTTGGACGATCTGTCCAGTGTTGTCAGGGGGGTGTTTAGATCCCCTACTATAATTGTATTTTTGTCAAATTCTCCTTTTAGATCTGCTAGTAGTTGCTTTATAAATTTAGGTGCTTCCTGATTCAGAGCATATATATTGATGAGTGTGATGTTTTCTTGTTGTATTGTCCCTTTTATCCAGCTGTAATGTCCATCTTTATGTCTTATTATTTTTTTTATCTTGATATCTTTTTCATCAGAAATCAGTATGGCCACTCCAGCATTTCTCTGACTGCCATTTGCCTGGAGTATTGTTTTCCATCCTTTTACCCTGAGTTTATGTTTGTCCCTGTGTCTGAGGTGTGTCTCTTGTAGGCAGCATATGGTTGGATTTTATTTTTTAAGCCAGTCTGCTACCCTGTGCCTCCTTATTGGTGAATTCAGTCCATTTACATTCAGGGTGCTGATTGATATATGAGGATATCCTGTATCCATTTCTTCTTTCATTTTTATTTTTTGTTGTCCCAACTTTTTTCCATTTATTTTGATTTCTTGATTCAGGTCGGATAGCCTCCTTTAGTAATTGTTGATGTGCTGGTTTTGATCTGGAGAATTCCCTCAGCTTCTGTGTATCTGTAAAGGCCTTAATTCCTCCTTCATATGTAAAGGTTAACTTTGCTGGATAGTTAATTCTTGGCTGGAAATTTCTCTCTTTTAATATTTTGAAGATTGGGCTCCACTCCCTCCTGGCTTGCAGAGTTTCTGCTGATAAGTCTGGTGACAGCCTGATAGGTTTTCCTTTGGAAGTTATGTTTTGTTTTTCCCTGGCAGCCTTGAGGATTTTTTCTTTGTCATTGATTTTTGTCATCTTCAGAACAATGTGCCTTGGAGAAGATCTGCTAAGGTCTAGGTACTTAGGGCTTCTGCTTTTCTCTTGGATTTGGGGCTGTAATTCCTTCCACAGGTTAGGGAAATTTTCATCCACTATTTGTTTTAGTAGACTCTGAGAAGATTTCATCTCACTTCCTTCTGGTACCCCTATTATTCTAATATTGTTCTTTGTGATGGAGTCAGAAAGTTCTTGTAGGGCTCTTTCATTTCTCTTGATTTTCCTTTCCCTTTCTTCTTCCCTCTGTGACGTTTCCATGTTTGTATCTTCAATTTCACTCATCCTTTTCTCTAGCTGGTCAGCCCTGTTTCCTATGTTGGTCAGTTATTTTTTCATCTCTCCCATGATGCCTTTTATTTCAAGGAGTTCCTTTTGGTTCTGCTCTAGCTTATCAATTTTGTTGGTAAAGTACTCATTTTGCTCAGAAAATTTCTTATTGAGGTCATTTAACTGTGTCTGGGTTCTTTGCCAGCATTGAGTGAGCTCTCTGAGTGTCTTGATTAATGCAGCCCTGAATTCTGTTTCACTTAGATATGATTCCAAGTGTGTAAGGTCCTTTACTAAAGACTGCCCCTGATCTTCTGGAGGGCCTTTGGATTCTGTGGTGTGCATTGTGTTTGATGTGGTTCTTTTTGCTTTACGGATGAGTCTGTTTTCCCTCTGGTGGTTTGCCAATCAGATGGGCTTCTCTTTATTTTTTTCTTTTGGGCTCAGTTGTGGGAGAAGGAGATTTTGGGAGAGGGTTGGGGGAAGCAGACAGCTTCTGTGTCCTGGGGCTCTTCAGGTTGCTGTCTTAGCTGTTAAATAGCAGGGTAATAAAGGTGTGGCCAGGGGTGGGGGTATTTGAGTAGGAGCTAGGGTGGGCCTGAGACACAATAGCAGATTCCTCTTTACAGCAGAGGGGCTGGTGGTTCGGTCCGGGCAGGGTGCAGGAGCTCTGGTCTTCCTCTCCTCCGCCTTCCTGCCCCTCCTTCAATCGTATCTATAAGCCATGCCCGCAGGGCAGCACTTGGATGAGCTGGGGCTTGTCAGAGGCCCTGGTCTGCCGTGCATTCCTGCGGGCAGGCAATGACACTGCGGTGACCTGGTAGGCAGCCCAATTGCATGTGCGGGCTGCAAAGTCCCAGAGGCCCGGTGGGCAGGACGCCAAAAGCCCAGTTGCACGCTTGCGAGCAGGCAGCAGTGCTGCTGCCTTCCCGGTGGGCAGGGCTCCGAAAGCCCGTCTTGTGCACAGGCAGTGGCGCTGCGGTGGCCTGATGAGCAGGGCGCCAAAAGCCTGGTAGCGCGCTGTTGAGAAAGCAGCGGTGCCATGGCGGCCTGATGGGAGGGTTGCCGAAAACCCGCGTGCGTGCACGCAGCGTTGCACAGCGGCCCAGTGGGCGGGGCGCCGAAAGCCCAGTTGCGCACTTGTGCACTGGCTGCGGTGCTGCAGTGGCCTGGTGAGTGGGGCACCAAAAGCCCAATTGCACACTGGCAAGCAAGCAGTGGTGTCGCGGCAGCCCGGTGGGCAGAGTGCTGAAAGCCAAGTTGCGCCATGGCTGCGGCGCTGCGGTGGCCTGGTGGGCATGGCGGTGAAAGCCCCTGTACGTGCATGTGGTGCACAGCAGCCTAGTGGGCGAGGCACCGAAAGCCCTGTGCGTACAAGCTGTAGCTTGGGGGACTGCCGCTCTATGCTCCCGGCTCTGTTGAGACCGCTGGATTCACTCTAAGCACGTGTAATGCAGCTATGCCCACTCAAGCCCCAGCCCTCACTCCAAGAGCCCTGTCCTCAGAAGGCTCTCCTTCACAGTCAATCTCTTCCGTAAATCAGGGTGCTGAGCCATTGCGGTCTGGTGCCCTGCTCTCACCCCATCCACCGGGAAGTGCAGCCGCCCTGCTCCACAGTCCCTGTTCCACTTTAGACTCCGTGATCTGATTAGGGCACTGCGTGCTGTCCCTTGAGTTCGGATGTTAAATTGTCCACAGTCTTGTGGGGATTCCATGCTCCCTTGGTCTCGGCTTCCAGCCAGCCCTCGATCCAGCTCCACTTTGACCGTAGTTCCCCAATCCCCCTCTGTTTTTTGCCAGCCCCAGGCCGCGCTCTAAGTCTCTGTCCCCGAAACGCTGCTTCCCTTTCCCTCTCCCGCTCGCCCCTTTTTTTCTCTAACCTTTGTGTGTTGTTCTGTGTTGTGTGGTTCTCTTAGTTGAGGTTTCTTCTCAGGGTTTCCCCTGTGGATTTTCCGCTGTTCACAAGGCCCTTCCCAGGCAGTTATCGACATTCTCCTCTCATGCCGCCATCTTTGATCTCTTCTACCATCATCTTTTAACTGGACTTCTGCAATAGCTTTCTTGTTTATACTTATGACCTCAATCTACTCATCACACTGTAGCCAGTGTGGTTACTTTAAAAACTCAGATGTCTTTTCTAGGGTAACTGGAATGGCTTAGTGGGTTGAGTACTCATCTTTCAGCCATGTGGTCTGAGGACTGAATACTGGCCTGTGCAGACCCAGATGCTGAACTGGCGTGTGCCCCCAATTTGGCTGTCACTGGGGTGAGCCTCTTATGTGGGAAGTCCCTGTTCACCCCTCGCTTGCGGGAGGCGTGCCTCCCATGTGGGAGGCCCTGGCCAATTCCTGTCCTGTGCAGTCCCATGCCTATTGTGCAAAGAAACTGTGTAGAAAACTAATGACATGCAACTATGGAGACTGCTCTGGGCCCTCCCCCTTCTCTGTCTCTCTCTCTCTGTCAAATACAATCAAAATAAATCTTCAAAATATATTTTTCATTGTTGTTAGAATAAAAGAAAATCCTTTAACATGGTGTACAAAAGGCTGATATCATCCAGTTCTAACTATCTCCCATGATTCATTTAGTAATAATTGGATTCATTTAGCACCTTCACCAAATCGGCCTTGTTTTAGTCCATCAAATACAGAAGTTCTCCCTTATCTACCATTTCACTGTCTGCAGTTTCAGTTACCTGTGGTTAACTGTAATCCAAAAATATTAAATGGGAATTTCAAAAATAAATAATATATAAGTTTAAGCTATGTGGCCTTCTGAGTAGCATGATGAAATCTTGGGCCATCCAACCCTGTCCAGCCCTTGATATGAATCATTCCTTTGCCAGTATGTCCATGCTGTATACATGCTCCACTCATTTGTCACTTAATAGCCATCTTGGTTATTAAATCAGTTGGATAAATGGGCATTGGGGGCACTTCCACATAATTTTTATTATAGTATATTGTTATTTACTGTTATATTTTAATTAACTGTTCTATTTTATTGTTAGTTACTTTTGTTAACCTCTTACTGTGTCAAATTTATAAATTAAACTTTATCATAAGTATGCATGTGTAAGAGAAAACATATTGTATATAAGTTTTGGTACTTTCTGCAGCTTTAGGCCTCTACTATGGTCTTAGAACATATCCCTTGCAGATAAGCAGGGACTATTATACATCATATTTCTCTTACCATAGGTTTACTATTTCCTGTAGTTTCCTTGATCCACAATGTTATGTCTTCCCTCCTTACTCGTCATTTTTCCATGTTAGCTAGATGACGGAGCCTGCCGTCAAAGTCGAACGGTAACCGGAGCTGAGTGTGAGAATTGAGAAAAGAAAGAGAGACGAAGAAACCAAATGCAGAAAATGGGATTGGAAGGACTGTCAGAAAGTCTTTGCGATCTCCAGCCCCAAGTTTATTTTTACAACTCATTATATAGAAAAAGGCTACATGCACATTTTACAAGACTAGAAAGCAAAAAGGATTAATGGTAAAAAGGAATAACTTGAATACAGAACAGAGACTATTTGCCTCATGGCTAAGCACAAGACTTCATGTTTACAGAATAAAAACTTATCTTACTGCAAAGCAGCAATTATTGGATGACTAATGATCAGAGCATCCTTGAGAAAAGAAAGTGCTGGTACACTAAAGATAAATGGTAAATTACATCTGACCTAAACCCTTTAAGTCAGTGTACTTCTGCTTCTCTCCAAACTCCCTGAGTTAGTCATGCTTACATTCCCTGGGGGAAAAGGGCAAGAGAAGAGAAATTCCTGTAGGAGAGTTGGGAGGGGAATGAGGATCTGTGTCTCATCTCTCTTGCTCCCCATGTTTTCTCCTGATGGCCTCTATGTGACTGTGCCTGTCTTAGGTTGTTTCTCCCTGAGGAATCTTACCCATCATTGACTAACCAGCCAACCTCCAGGGCCATACAAGGTGAGGGAATTGCTCAGACATATTTTCTTCTTGCCATCTGGTTACAGCAGTTGGTGGGTATTGTAACTACTCCACCAAACTGCTCCCAACAGCTAGATTACATCATTCAGATTTCAGCTTAAGCATCATAGACAGATTCATTCAGGTTGCTTTGTCAAAAATTATTATGACCTAAATATGAAAGAAAAAACAAAACTTCTTAGAGAAAACATAGGAGAATATCTTTATGGCTTTGCTATAAAGACGCAGGTGGCATTGTCAATAATTAAGGGAAATTATGAACTCTTCAATTAATGACACCACATCCATTGTGCATCTATTTTGGGAAAAAATAAATAAATTGGACCCTCTACCTCACATGATGCATATAAAAAGCTCCAGGTGGATTGAAGATATGTATTATCTTTTAGGAACACAGAAAAATACTTTTTATAAACTTGGGATAGGTAATATTGCTTAAATAGGACAATAAATTCCTAGCCATAAAAGAGTGAGAAAACTTGATTTAATTAAAATTAAGAACTTCATGGAAGCCTGTATAGCTCAGTGGGTTTAAGCACTCGCTTTGAAGCTCCAGGGACCAAGGATTGGATCCTGATCCTGGTCTATGTGGACCCATATACTGAACTGGAGTGTGCTTTCCATGCAGGAGGCACCCAATTTGGTTCTCAATCCTCTGTTCATCCCCTAGCTCTAGGGGGCATGCCTCCCATACAGGAGGCCTCCAGCTCAGTTCCCACCCTGCATGACACCCACCCACCTGTGTGGAATAAAACCATGTCCAAAACTGATGATGTACAATTATGGAGACTGCTCTGGGCTCTCCCTCTTCTCTCTTTCTCTTTCTCTGTCTTTCTCTGACTCTGTCAAAACAATAAAAAACTAAATCTTTAAAGAACTTCTGTTTATCAAGAAGCACCTTTAAGAGGGTGCAAAAGCAAGCCACAAATTGGGAGAAGGTGTATAGAATTATATACTGGGTACAGGACACATATCCATATACAGATAACATATGAGGATTTTCCAGAAAAAATCCAGGCATTGTCAATATAATGAGAGTTGTTACATGGCTGGATACTTTCCAGACAGCATATATATGAAAGACAAATAACAGTACACACACAAAAAAAAAAGACAGAAACTTGCATAAGCAAGTCACAATAAAGGATATCCAAATGGCCAGGAAACACATGAAAATATGCTCACTATTATTACTCATTGGAAAAATACAAATTACAATCTCAATGAAATACTGCTATGTATAGACTAAAATGGCTAAAATTAAAATGAATAATAATAACCAGTCTGTGAAAATATTGAACATCTCAGGTATTTCTGGTGGGTATGCAAAATAGTAGAACAACTTTAGAACATAGGTTAGCAGTAAATACACAGTTATTATCCAGAGATCATAATCTGAAATTATGCCCAAGAGAAGGGATTGCATAGTCCCCAAAAGGACATGTACAAGCACATTCACTATATTTTTATTTGTAATAGCTACAAACTAAAAATAAAATATAAATATCTAAGCACTATGTTCTCTGATACATATGAACCTAAAACAATTTTTTTAAATAAAAATAAAATGTCTATCAACAGTGGAATATGTAAATATTAATAGTATTACACTCATACAATAAAAAATAGTATAGCATGGATGAGACCCACAAACATAAAGTACAGAAAGAAAAGCCAGATATAAAAGAAAAATGTTGTATAATAGTTACACAAGTAAATACTAGTCTGTTGTGATGAAACACGCAAAAGTAATCTATGATAATTAAAATCTGTATAGTGGCTGCCTTTTTAGGATGGTGAATGAAATGGCATTGACTAGAAAGGGACAGCAGGGAAGCTTCTAGGGTTTTAGAAATGTTTTATCTATTGATCTTTTCATTGATTACATGGGTATATAAATATGTAAAACTCATCAAAAATACAGTAAGATTTGTACACTTTACTGTTTGCATTTTATACCTCTATAAAAATCTTAAGAGAACTTTCAAGAAGTTGTACCCACGCATCGATAGAATTCCACTAGAATATAAGATCTATGAACCTAGGGATCTTGTCCATTTTATTAATAAAATGAATGTGTAGGTGAATGTAAAGAGAATATAAAGGTTGGGTAAAGGGAGAGGAAGCCCAGGATATGATGTTGACAGGCTTTAATATGACAGATCATCACTGGCCTAATGTTTGTAAAATTTAGAGCACAGAAAAATTCCTTTAGGAGAGAAATGGACTTGATTACAAGAAATATTGATTTAGTAATTCTGGAAGTGTGCCCAAGAATTTGAAATTTTAACAGGAGACCTAAGAAACTCTGATGTAAATAGTCTAGTCCAAGGGTGGTGAACCTTTTGGCAATTGAGTGCCAAAGTTTATGAAATAAAAGTATACTCGCTCGACTCACATGCCAACCCATCGAGTGAGATAGAGGTATCGATTATTTTTATGTCTATAAGAGGCATAGGATGTTTTTATAACAAAAAACAATAATTTTTAAAATGGTATTCACAATTATTTGTTTTGAAGTTTAAATATTTTATTAGAGTGCATAACAAAGGTAATTATATAAATTAAATACCATAGAAAATCTCTATCAGTCATTTATTACATTTTTATTTGGTGTAGAATAACATGATATTATAATAAAATTATAATTTATATGGAACAAAAAGGAAAATATACATGTGACAGAATTAAATTATAATAATAAACATTAGTCGTCAAATGCACGGAGTATCCATGAAAATCAAAGAATCCTCTATCATTGTTAGTGTGATTTCTATTGTTGTGCAGAAGAAGACAGATGAATCACATCAGGTTTATATTTTGTTGTTTTTAACATTACACAAGCTGCACTTGAGGCATCGGTTAAATTACTCCTAAAATCGGACTTGACTAGGTTCATAATTGAAAATAATGATTCACATGAGTAAGTAGAGGAAAATATCGAGAGTATTGCCACTGCTACATTTTTCAGACACTGAAAATTTTCAGGCAAGGAATTCCATGTTTTCAGAACTTCATTTTCTGCATTGTTCAGTGTTGACCCAGCTAACCTATCTCTTTCAATACTTTCTAATTCATGTCTCAAATCGATAAATTTTTGCCTCCAAATACAGCTACAACGTAAGTCAATCAACTGCATTTCAAAATCATACAAATTAATCCATTGGAACATATCCAACTTCAGTTCTTTTAGTTTTACCTTGTCTACATATTTTATGAAGTTTCCTGTTTCTTCGAATGACCTGAACCGAGTAAACCTTAAAGAGAACTGTTCTAGGGTCGAATCAATAACTGATAAGAATTGTATCTGGAATCTGTAAACATCTGGTATTTGATTTCCAAGATTAGTTAGGTATTTTTGGAGATTCGGAAAATATTTAAACTTGCCAGTGTGGATATCATGTTTAAATACTTCTAATTTGATTTCAAAAGCTCTTATGAGATCAAACATAGCATCAACCATTTTTCCAAGTCATTGTAATTTTATATTTAAATTATTTAAGTGCAGGGTAAAATCTGTAAAAAACATTTAATCTGCAAGTCCACAAGACGTCATACAATTCTTGAAATGACAGTTTCTCATTCATCATGAACATACGAATTTCCTCAAAACATTCAACAAATCTTTGAAGAACACAACCTCTGCTAAACCAGCGAACATTGTACATGAGTAATCCTTTGTATAGTGAATTTACCTCACTCAGTAGATTTTGGAATTGTCTTTTATTCAACGGACGCACTGAAATAAAATTAACCACTTTGGTTACAGTTTTCATAACTTCTTCGAGTTCTTTAAGCTCAGATTTTACGCACAAAATTTCTTGATGTATAATGCAATGAAACTCCATAACTGGATGCCCAACATGTTTTGTAAACAAAGATACAAAATCTGCTTCCTTACCAACCATACTTGGTGCATCATCTGTTGTTACAGATACCACTTTTGAAAAATCATAATTTTTAACATTTAACTCACTTACAACTAAAGGCTTGATTTCACTGAAGTGTACAGCGGCTGCGTCCAGCAGTCGGAAGTCACTGCTGTGTACTCATTCAATGTATATCAAATGGTATTTGTTTCACTGAGACGACTCGGCCATCGCGTTTGACTGTGGATGCCTGATGTCCACGTCTCGACTGTTGCATGAGCAGTCAAGACACGGACGTCTAGTCGGGCAGTCCAGTGATATTTCTGCTTCGCCATGGCATAGTGATTTTGTGGAGAGATGATGAGAAGTTATTCGAAAAAGTTAGAAACCATCTGTGCATTTACAATCATGAACATAAAGACTTCAAAGATTTTCAGATTAAGGAGAACAATTGGGTTGTCATTTCCTCAGAACTTGGAAAGAATGGTAAAGTGAAAATTTTAATGAATATTTATTTACTTACAAACAGTACCAATTAAGTACACAAAACAGTCAAACGCCATCAATGGCTGCTGCTGAATCTAAATACACATTCATCTTGCCAATGTAGCACTCCTTCTTCATTGAAAAATTTCATGAATGTTTCTCTAACTTCAAAACCATCTGCTCTTGCATACCATACTCGCTGGTGGATCTATACTTGAATCGTATTCATAACACGGCTGCTGATGGTGCTCTAAATAGCCATTCCTCAGTATATTGTGCAAACAACATGCTGCAATTACAAGTTGTTCACATGTTTCAGGTGTGACAGCAACGGGAGAGTAGAATACTCGAAAAATTTGACTCAATAGCCCAAACACATTTTCCGTTACTCTGTGAGCATGAGTTAACCTGTAGTTGAAGATGACTTTAGATATTTCTCCTTGAGCTGTTATTTTACAGTATGGTTTCATGCCATGTTTGTGCAATCTGAAAGCTTCATCTCCAACTATAACATAAGGCACTACTTTATTCAAACCAGGAAGTCTCTCATCTGGAGGAAATACATTTCCCGAAAGCACTTGTTTCCCCATGACAGACTTCGCAAAAATTCCACTGTCCCTCTCTTTTCCATATGACCCAACATCTATCTATTGCTATAAATTTACAGTTGGCATCAACCAATGCAAGCAATACAACAGAAAAGTGCTCCTTATAATTAAAAAACGTATGTGGTGCTCTTCTTTGTCTTCCCATCTGCAACTTAGTCAGATCAATTTTAGTTGTTATTTGGACCCTGTAATCTAAACTCACCGTGAAATTGCCCTTAGCGCCCTCCCAGCTCCGTGTGCCAAAATAATTGCTCCGCGTGCCACTTTGGGCACATGTGCCATAGGTTCGCCACCCCTGGTCTGGCTCATACATTTAGAATGATGTTTTTCTAAATGTTTTATTGTGGAAAGAATTTAAAAATATTATGTAGGAATAACTGCACCTCCCCAAAAAAGGTCAAGCTTTGCAGTAGAGTTAGGCACTTCTTTCTCTGCCAATCTTCAGTAGTCACACACAACATGAACCTTGGAAATCAGTACTGGTAAATAGAGAGATTTAGTGGCTATAGTGAATGATAGCAGAAGAGCAAACATGAGTATCTCAGGCTACCACTCAAAAATATGGGCTATAGGATGTGGTTAGTGAGAAAAGATAGGTAGACTGGATTGGAGCTGGTGTGAGAAGGGGGAGATCTGGCTAATCCCACTGAATCTTGAGTTCTTAAAGCATGATTCAGCACTTCAAGTCTATTGTAACTTTTGTTTTGCACTTCTCAACTTTTAATTTATGTTACTCTTGTTTGTTTACACAGCTAACTTGGCCTGTAAACTGAAATTCTTGATGGCTGAGGTTGTCATATTGTTCTCAGTGTTCTTTGTGCCTAGCCATAGTGTTCAATATAGGTTTCAATAGGTTTGTGTTTAATGAACAAATGTAAAAATTTCACTTGGGCCAGAACAAAGGGGGAAGTGGGATATTGAGTATAAGTTTCAGGGAACAGTGTATACACACCAGCATGCAAGTATGCATAGGAGTGATGATAAGATGATTTTGACAAGCTGAGAAACTCTGAAGTTTCCATGGCCAAGCATGGGAAATGCTGATACCTACAATAATGTCATATCAACAGAAGTCATCTCTGCATATGTTGACAAGATCTTTCATAAATATGTGCAATGTTGATAGAGACCACATTTTGGTTTGTTATACTTTGAAATTTAGCATAGTAACCATCTCAGGGAAAAATACTTATTTCCAATGAGTGATTAATTAGACATTTATACAACTGTGTGTTGTCAGTATCAAGTGTTTTCTGTCATCAGATTTCAAAGTAACTTTTTATCTTGTTTCTGCATGGAAATAAGGAAATTCAATAACCATGAATATTTCAATGTGCTTATATTTAAAACTTCATGTGCTTGGCATAAAAACATATTTAAAAGAGTGAAACAATTGTTTGCTGATTCTTTTGTCAGTCTATGCTCGTGTATACTAATAGCTAGCTAGTAAACACTGCATGGTATTGCTTCTCTGCCACCATGGAAATGGATTCACACTTTTTTTGGATAACGTCATTAATATTCAAGACAGGGGAAGCCAGGATGGCTCAGTGGGTTAAGCACTCACTTTGCAGCTCCGCGGACCAAGGATCGAATCCCAGCCCTGGCCCTTGTGGACCCATGTGCTGAACTGGGGAGTTCCCCAGTTCAGTTCTCTCTCTGTCTCTGTATCTCTCTCTCTCTCTCCCCCTCCCTCTCTTTCTCTCTCTCTCTCTGTCAAAATAAAAAATAAAAAAAATATTCAAGACAGAGTCAAATGCTCAGGTGATGGCTTCTATTAAGCTGTCCTGTTGGGGCATAATAAGTTCACCTATAGATGGAGATAGATAAACACTTACCTAATTAAGCCATTGAAATAAAACGTAGTCTACTAGAGCTAAAGACAATATGGTGGTCTTATTATTTTCCTTGTGAACCACAGGGAGGGCCAAACTATGCAGAGTCTTTACTTATAGGTAGTGGGGCTGGATGTCCTTGTGCAAGACTGGGGTAGGTTGGTGATAAGCAATAATAGTAGTACCGTTATGTTCATCCTAAGTAATAAGTGCTAGAGTTTGTGTATAACAATTCAATAGTTAAAGTCAAGGTAAACAGTCCCAAACTGTCTCCAATATGAGGGTCTTGCATTAATAGCAAATTGAAACTAGACTTCCAACAGAGCAGAGAGACGAATAAGAAAAGCAGGGAGAAAACAATACAGATGCAAATAAATCTGGAATATACATTGACATATCCCCCAGGTGGAATTCATTAACCCATGGTGGCTCTTCATGCCATCGTGAAAGGATGTGGTTGAATAGTTTACTTTTTATTTATTTATTTTTACTTTGAATCATTTATTTTTATTGTTAAATTTAATGGGGTGATATTAGTTGGTAAAAATTAGATAGTTTCTCGATGTACAAGTCCACATCACATCGCCCATGCATTGCACTACGTGCCCACCTCCCAGAATCAGGTCCCTATCCACCACCATATATCTGGTGCCCACACCCAGCTCCCCCCACAACTCTCTCTCCCCCTTCCTCCCCCCTCTCCAGGTAACCACCAAACTATTGAGTGTGTCCATAATGCTGGTG
>PVKE010042161.1:0-13865 GCA_004027555.1 Craseonycteris thonglongyai | reverse complement strand
ATGGTGAATAATCTTCTTAATGCATTGTTGTATTCTGTTAGCTAAAATTTTATTTAAGATTTTTGCATCAGTGTTCATCAGTGAGATTGGCCTATAGTTTTCCTTTTTGGTATGGTCTTTCCCAGGTTTTGGTATTAGGGTAATATTAGCTTCATAGAAAGAGTTGGGTAGTACTGCCTCCTCTTGAATTTTCTGGAGTTGTTTGAGGAGGATGGGCATTAATTCTTCTTCGAATGACTGGTAGAATTCATTGGTAAAGCCATCTGGTCCAGGCCTTTTGCCTTTGGGCAGTTTTTGGATAATTGTTTCAAGTTCTGTACTGTTGATTGGTCTATTGAGGTTATCCAAATCTTCTTGGTTCAGTTTCGGTAAACTATATGCTTCTAGAAATTTGTCCATTTCCTCTAGGTTGTCAAATTTGTTGGCATAGAGTCTTTCATAGTAATCTCTTATGATTGTATTTCTGCAGCATCAGTTGTAATCTCTCCCCTATCGTCCCATATTCTGTGGAGTGAAATTATGGAAAACTAATGCTGTCAACTATGGAGACTGCCCTGGGCCCTTCCCCTTCTCTCTGTCTGTGTGTCTGTCTCTCTCTGTCAAAAAACAATAAAAATAAATCTTAAAAAAGAGAACAAACTAGAAAAAATTATAACATATTTAATGGAATTACATTCCTAATATATGAAGAAATCCTTCCAGTTAATAGAAACACAAACAATAAAAAACACACAAAGTAATTGAATATGTAGTATAAAGAAGAAAAAATACAAATGATCAGTGATCTGAATATGTAGTATAAAGGAGAAAAAATACAAATGATCAGTGATCAGTTGAGAGTTGAACAAATACATTAATATTTTAAGAAATCTGAGTTAAAAGAAAGAGATTCCACTCCTATCCCCACTCCTGTCTAATGAGAGGGATAAAAAAAAATAATACCTAGGATAGTTCAATATTAAGTGAGAGTGAATTTTGGAGAGTATTTGTATAGTATATTTTAAAGCTAATGTTCATGAGCATAATGTATCCTGCCAATACTTTTACTAAAAGGAATGTATCCTGCAAAACAGCTCTGCAAATATATGTGTATGTTCACCACAGCAAGTATATGAGTATTGTTAGGGCAAAAAGTTAGAAGTAGACTCTCAGTTAACTGGCATCATGGGTATTGGTAGATGCCGGATAAAATTTTTGCCCATTGCTTGAGAGTGCTGGTTTCTTGAGTTCTGGTTAATAGAGAGTCTGCTGTATACATCAGTAGAATTCTATCAGCTATCCAGTGTGTTCAGTGAAAAGCAGTATACAAAATACCTGTTTATATCAATAAGTATGGATAGATAACACGTTTTAAATAATGAATACATATATTAGATTCATTGAATATACACTGTAATTTAAAAAAGTGTTTCTCTAATAGTGGACACTGAGGTTCCTTCCAGTTCTTACTATTAATAAATAAGGCTGTGATGAACATTTTTGTACATACAACTTGGTATACTTGCTTTTTTCTTTTTTGGAATGAATTCCAGGAATTGCTGAGTCAAAAATTGTGTCCAGTTTACATTTTTGTGTATGTTTTGCCGAAGTCCAGTTTTATACCACAAGGTGCTATAGAAGTCAGAATTTTTAAATGGAGCCATAAAATTGAATATATTATAAAGTGTGACCTAGGTGTTTATAAAATCGTTTTTAAAGTTATTACAAATAAAGTATCACTCAATCAGATAAATTTTTAAACAGGTATAACTATTGTTTTGACTAATATTATTAGCAGACAGGTAAAGACAAACAGAATAGATTCTGAGTTCATTATCAATCTGTAGGTAAACAGGCCTTTTCAGTGTCTTAAGATAACTGACTACCTCTGAACTTAATAGCTTCTCATCCCAGAGAAATGTTCAGTGTTCATTGTTTAGTGTCAGAGGCAAGGGTAGATATCTGTTCACAGGTGCCTGATAAGGTCTGTTCCATTAAAGTTGGGAGAGTGTCTTTTTATTTTATGTCCTTAAAGAAAGAAAGAAAGGAAAAAAAAACCCCACAAAATCTACAGGTGGCAGTCAGTGGTCTTTAAAGTTTTGTCTACTTGGAGCTCCTGTGAAAGGAAGTGGTTACCATTGATATTTTCTTAAAGTGACTGTCACAATTTGGCAGTAGTATCAGATGTCTTTTTTCAGTAGAATCAGCTCCTAAGTTTCTTCATCTCAGTCCAGCTTATTTGCACTGTGATGCATGAAGGAATGCAAAAACTGAAAAATGGGGAGCCACAGATCTGGGAGGAACCAAGCAGCCATCTTGGGTTTCTTATAGCCTTGACTATTCATTTAATTTACAACTGTACAATATATCCTAGTTCTCATTACTTCTGTATGCTTCCCATGCAATTCCAAATCATTTAAGGTATTCTAGGAGCACTTGTGAAATACCGCAGTGTTATTCCTACATATATTAAGATTTTAACCCTTGAAACCTCAATGTGCAATGAAAAATAAGAAGTAATCAGCATTCTTTAGTTTGAACATTTTATAACCTCTAGAAACATTTTCATAGATATGAAGTGAATTATTAACATGTACTTATTTTTGTAAAACCCAGGTAAAATAAAGACATGTCTGTTTTACTTAAACCAACAAACTTAAACTAGTTTTTATCTGTTAAGGATTAATCTTAGATCATGTGAACTGGAAAAGTATTTGGGGGATGCTGGGATACAGAGGTTAAACACTTACCTTGCAGTTGCAAGTTCTGGGGTTCAGTTCCCAGCCCCGGCCTTTGCAAACCTTGTACGCAGAACTATGGCGCAACTCATCATAACTGCTGAGATGGCTGAGCAGTGAAGGTTCTTTCCTCCCATGCGTGAGGCTCCTGGTTGGGTTCCGGCCCCATGCAGCCCCACAGCTACCTGTGTGGAATGAAACCATGAACAACTAATGCTGTACAACTGTGGAGACTGCTCTGGGCCCTCCCCATTCTCTCTCTTACCTTCTCTCAAGCAAAAAAAAAAATAATAAATCTTAAAAAAAAATTGAGTTTGTTTCTGTATCTCTGAGAACTTCAGATTACTGAGTTCTTATAAACACACTTGCCTTTAAATTAATTTTAATGGGAAAGCTGGGATGGCTCAGCAGGTTGATCACTAGCTTTGAAGCCCTGGTGACCGAGGATCTAATCCCGTCCCTGGCCCATGTGGACCCATATGCTGAACTGGGATGTGCTTCCCATGCAGGAGGCCCCCAGTTCAGTTCTCGCCCCCCGGTTCGGTCCCTGGCTTGAGGGGGCGTGCCTCCCATGAGGGAGGCTCCCATCCCAGTTCCCACCCTGCGCAGTCCCTGCCCTGCTGTGTGGAATGAAACCACGTTGAGAACTGATGACATACAACTAAGGAGACTGCTCTGGGCCCTCCCCGTTCTCTCAGTCTCTCTCTGTCCCAATCAGTAAAATAAAACTTAAGAAAAAAAATTAATTTTAATGCCATCCAGGGTATTACAACATACTTGTACATATGAGGGGGACCCCAAACAACTCAGAATTTATTTATTAAAAAATGTGTAGTTTTTCTATGTTTAAATTTCAGTCAACTTCAAAGTATTCTTTGTGTGATGCAGTACACCTATGGAGATGCTTACCCACTACTCAAAGCAATTTTTGGACTGGTTAATGCCTTTTACTGCTTTGGCTGTTTTTTGTTTTGCCTTTTGCACATCACAAAAAGTTGAGGGGAAGAGGGGAGGAGCCAAGATGGTTCAGCGAATTGAGCGCATGCTTTGTAGCCCTGGGGACCAAGGGGTGCATGCCTCCCATGCGGGAGGCCCCCAGCCCAGTTCTCACACTGCACAGCCCCCGCCCACCTGTGTGCTACAAAACCATGTTGAAAACTGATGATGTACAACTATGGAGACTGCTCTGGGCCCTCCCCCTTCTCTCTGTGTCTGTCTCTTTCTGTCTCTGTCAAAAACAATTTTAAAATATCTTTTTTAAAAAAACCCAACAAAAAAAGTTCAGGGAAACAAGAAAGTTGCCCAGGCAAGATCTGGTGGATAGGGAGGGTGGGGCATGGGCATCATGCCATTTTTGGTCAAAAACTGCTAAAGACTCAGCATGGTATGGGCAAGTATGTTGTCATGCCACACATTGTTCTTGAAAATCACCCATCCTGAAATGGGCAAACACATTGCAAGTCTCCAAAAGGATTCACTGAAGTTGAACGCAGCCTCTTAACAACAGTGCTAGCTGGTAGATACAGATGGGTCCTAGAACATTCACCTAGCCAGGGAGGCCTATACTACAGATAATTCTGTTTGTTTTGTTTTTTGTTTGTGTGTATGTGTGTGTGTGTGGGGGGGAGGTCCTTCCTCTTATATTAAACACACATATGGACAAACAGACCTTTTAGCCATGAGAAGAACTCACTAGTTTAGAGAAGAAAAATTAAATCCAAATTTTGCCCCAGAGGCATTTAGTTTATATCTGTCCTTACCAAGTCAAGTTCCAAATGACCTTCCAATATGGACAGCCATTTTTTTTTTTTTTAAGATTTCTTTTATTGTTTTTGATAGAGACAGAGAAGGGGGAGAGCCCAGAGCAGTCTCCACAGCTGTATGTCATCAGCTTTCAACATGGTTTTGTTGCACACAGGTGGGCGGACGGCTGCACAGGATGGGAACCAGTCCCTGGGGCTGTAAAGTGAGCACTTAAACCACTAAGCCTTCCCGGCTTCCCGAATTTGTTCTTCATTTCTTTCCCTTTTTCACTCACCCCTCCCATCACCCCATAGTTATCTGTTATCACCCATAGTTATTGCAACATTATTGACTATATTCCCATGTTATATCCTATATCCCCATTACTATTACTTTGTAACCACCAAATTGAACTTCCCAATTTCTTCATCTTACTTCATTCCCTCTCCCAACCCTCCTCCCATTTGGCAACAAACCAGATGTTTTCTATATCTATGCATCTATTCCTTTTCTGATTGTTTATTTTTGGATTTCACCTATAAGCAAATTTAACTTGCATCTCTCTCTGTTTGACTACTCCATTCAATACAATACCCTCCATGTCTTTTGATTGGAGCTTTTACTCCATTTAAATTGAAGGTAGTTGTTGATATGTAGCTATTGCCATTATTCATATTTTATTCTCCATCTTAAAGTAGTCCCTTGTAATACAGGTTTGGTGGTAATGAACTCCTTTAGCTTTTTCTTTTCTGAGAAGCTCTTTATTTATCCTTTGATTTTGAATGATAGCTTTGCTGAGTACAGTACTCTTGGTTGTAGGTCCTTGCTTTTCATCATGTTGAATGTTTTCTGCCACTCCCTCTGGCCTGCAAAGTTCCTGTTGAAAAATCAGCTGACGGTCTTATGGGAGCTTTCTTATAAGTTACTAGTTGCTTTTCTCTTGCTGCTTTTAGGATTCTCTCTTTGTCTTTAATCTTGGCAATTTTAATTATAATGTGTCTTGGCATAGGCCTATTTGGGTTTATCTTGTTGGGACTCTTGTGCTTCTTGAGCTTGTATGTTTGTTTCCTTGTCCAGGTTAGGGAAGTTTTCGTCATTATTTCTTCAACTAGGTTCTCAATTTCTTGCTTTTTCTCTTCTTCTGGCACTCCTATGATGTAAATGTTGTTATGCTTGATGTTCCAGAGGCCCCATAAAATATCGTCATTAGGGGAAGCCGGGATGGCTCAGTGGGTTAGACGCTCACTTTGCAGCCCCGGGGACCGAGGATCGAATCCCGGCCCCGGCCCGTGCGGAACCATATGCTGAACTGGGAGCTCCCCCAGTTCAGTTCTCTCTCTGTCTCTGTCTCTCTCTCATCTGTCAAAATAAATAAATAAATAAAAATATTAAAACAAACAAAAAATATCGTCATTAAAAATTTTTTTTTTTTTCTTTTTACTGTTCTTACTGGATGTTTTCTACCACCTTGTCTTCTAGTTTGCTGATTTGATCTTCTGTTCCATCTGGTCTGCTGGTGATTCCTTCTGTTGCATTCTGAATTTCCGTTATTCATTTCTGACTGGTTTCTTTGTGTGTGTGTGTGTGTGTGTGTGTGTGTGAGAGAGAGAGAGAGAGACTATGTCTTTTTTTATGCTTGTTGAAGTTTTTACTAAGATCCTTGAGCGTCCATGTAATCATTGTTTTGAGTTCTGTATCTGATAAGTTGCTTGCCTCCATCTTGTTTAGTTCTTCTGGAATTTTCTGCTATTCTTTTTTTTTGAGATGTGTTTCTTTGTCTCTTCATTTTGGATGCCTGTCTGTGTTTGTTTCTATGTATTAGGTAGTTCTTCTGTGTATTCCAGTATTGATGGAAAGTCTTGGTGCCCTGTGGGTCCATGGCACTGTCTCCCATGTCACCTGTGCTAGGTGTTCCTATAGATTCTGGTTTGGTGCCAGTGCTGTGCCTGGAGCTACTCAGCAAAAATCTTGAAGCACACCAGTGCCAGTCACACCCATGTGGGGCCTGAGGACTTAAAATGTTTTTTAAAAAAGATTACAGTGTGGATGGGGCTGACAGCCCATGGAGTTGGGTAGCATCGGGTCCCAGTGAGTCAGCAGGGTGGAGTTAGTGGAGTTCACGAGACCAATAAGGTTAAGATTTGGCTATGTGGATGTGGACTCATCACAGAAAAGATGGTGTACACCAGCCAGCTGCATGGGAGGAGGACCCACCTAGGAAAAATGGCGACTATCCTCCGGCCTTCACTCCAAAGCCACACACTTCAGTCTGTCCCTGTAGGCCTCTAAACCCTCTGAATCACCGTCCCTCTGCTGGAACCCAGGGTAATTACCTGGGAGTGACTGAGTCTGTGCAGACCCTTTAAGAGGTCATCTGGGTTTCCCACAGCCTCTGTCTCAGCCAGACAGTCCAAGTCCCTACTGTTTTTCACAATCAAATGTTGTGAGGCTCCTCTTCTCAGCACCAGTGCTCTGGGCTGAGGAACCTGGTATGGGGCTGGGCCCCTTGCTCCTCTGTGGGGAATCTCCAAGACTGAGATAGCCTTCCTGATTCTCTACTGCCACCAGAGGTTTGGCTCATTTCGTGTCTTGTGCCCTTCCTACCAGTCTTGACATGGCCTCTTCTTTGCATCTGTAGTTACAAAACTTATGTTCAGCTAGACTTCAGATGGTTCTCCAGGTTGGTTGTTCAATAATTTAGTTGTAATTTTAATGTGTTCACAGAATGAAGCAAGCACAGTGTTTACCTGCTCTTCTCATTGCCAGATATTCTATTGTACAGATATACCAACATTTTGTTTACCATTCATCAGATGACAAACACTTGTATTGTTTTCATTTTGTGGCTAATGAATAATGCTGTTATGAACATTTGTAAAATTTCATGTGGACATGTTTTCATTTCACTTAGATTTCTAGGAGTAAAATTGCTGTGTCGTATGGTAACTCTGTAATTAACATTTTGAGAAACCCAAGACTGAGTTTCACATAGTACATATTTTTATTATTTTGTGCTAAATGTATGTGGCTTTTCTGTTGTTCCATTTATAACAGCTACATGTAATGGATTGTCATTGTCTTCATTTGTAAATAATAACATTAAATGTTTTAGTAAGTATTATTGAGCACACACATACATCAGGGACATATTCATGAATGAAGTATGGGCTTTATCCTTAAGGGAATGGTTACTACAGTATAATAGAAGAAACATAAACAACTCTGGTCTAGATTGATAGATAAAATAATAGGGAAGCAATGGTGTTCCAGAGGAGGGAGTCATCCTTTCTGCTTGAGGGGATCAGGAATGGCAGAGGAAGAGATACAAAATTAGATTTTATTTGATAGTAACTTGATCAAATAAAATGAGACAGTTATTTTAAGCTGGTGACCAACATTTGCAACGGCATGGAAATGTGAAGCAGTAGTACTGTGTAGGCAGTTGCAAATAACTGAGCTTTGCTAGAGCAATGTTGGGGAGAGTATCTAGAAATAAGAAACTGGGGAATCATGGCAAAACAACCCCCCACTCCCCTACCCCAGAGCTTGAATTTTTATTCCAAGATTTGGGCATAAAATAATTTTTGCTTTAAAACTACCAGATTTCTATGGCATTGAGTATCACACTGTAAATTTTCCAGGTAAATTTAGATAATTTTAGAGCTTGTTAGGGCTGCTTTGGCTGCTCTAAAAATGCAAGATATACTGGATTTCTTTAGGCAAAGTAGCAGCATTTTGTTAAAAAGACGTGCATACCTTTTATTAGTATATTTTATCTGTTTTGACATTAAAGAAAACCTTTCTTTAACAATATGTCTTACAGTCCATAGTGATACCTGAAATGATGGAGTATTTTATAATCTGGGATTTTAGGCTGAGCAAAATATATCTTTTTCTTATTAAAAAACAGAGTAATTATAACTAACTTGAAACAGAAAATGTGAGGAATAAAATAATCTGCAATCCCACTACACTTAGATGTCTGCAGTTATTATATTGGTATAATTCTTTCTGGTCTTTTTTCTGTATATACAGGGTCTGGCAGAAGTAACACCCCCTTTTTTTATGATCTGGTAATCTATACCAAATCTTTTATTACAAAATTCTGTAACATAACAATATTACACTCAAGCACACTATATTACTTTTAAAAGGATGTTATTTCTGCTGTATCCTGTTGAGCTGATTCTGGGTGGTGAGCACATAATGCGATGTATAGACAATGTAATGTAGAATTGGAAACAATGTAGTTGATATCAGTCAATGTCACCCCGATAAATTTAACAATTTAAAGAAAAGTTGAGTTTATGAACCACGTGCAGTTTATTCTGTTTCTTTGGTTAACATTATCTGCTGAACATTATTCTGTGTAATTTTTCAACAAAATTTTAAATGTTGCCTAGTACTTTACTATAAATGAAATTACTTAATATTTACATTTCAAACATTGTAGAAATTTTGATTGCATATCATATCTAATTTCTTTAGGATAAATTTATAGAAGTAGAACTTACTGAGTATGAAGTGTAATTTAAAAATATTAAGAATAACCATTTGCTTTCTAGAAAGCTAGATTGAAGAGTCTATGTGACTGAAATCTTTCTGAAATTTTGGTAACCCTGAAACTTTGAATTCTCAACCTTTCTGCACTCTTTTGCACACTTGTGATCATTTAAAGACCAATTAGCTTGTTAATGTCCTGTGAAGACATAGGGTGTTTATTTGTGACTCATTTTGCCTATTTCATTCCCTGCTATCTGTGCTGTACAGTAATATTTTACTTCTATGAATCTTAGCTTTCTGCCAGCATCACCTGGTTCAGTACAGTTTACAATCAGAAATTGGTGAGAGAGTCTGATGGTCTCACAATCCTATTTGTTGGTCTTAGAATGAGTGAACTCTTACCAGATTTGTAATTTTGTAAGTTTTATTTTGCATGAAACAAATTTTGCAAATAACAAAAGAGGTTGATATTTATTATGGGAAAAAATATAACACTATAAAAAAGATTGGAAATTCTCAGAATTTTGTAGCTTTAGATAGGACAACTAGTACAGGGTACATTAAAAGGTAGTTGAGAGAATTAACCATGCAGATTCTTGAGGGAAGAGAGTGGCGTAAAGAGAAATAGCCAATGCAAAGACCTTAAGGGAAGAGTGTAGCAGGAATATTTGAGGAGCATCCAGGACACCATTGTGGTTGGAGAGGATTAAGCAAGGGAGAAAATTGTAGGATAATATTGGAAGTAAGGAAATGGGAAAGCTAGATCATGTAAGAGTCTTGTGAGCCATTGTAAGATCTTTGATTTTACTCTGGGTAAGATGGTAAGTCGTTAGAAGAGTTTTGAGCAGAGGAGTGACATATCTGACTTGTGTTTTAAGAATATCACTGTGTGTTAAGAATAGACTGTGGAAAGTCAATGATAGACACAGGGCAATTAGTTAAGAAGGGTTTGTAGTAATCCAAGGAAGAGGTAATGGTGGTTTGGTCCAGCATGGTAGTATAGAAGGTAAGAAGTTACCAGATTCCAAATATATTTCAAAGGTAGAGCCAACATGTTTTCCTAAAAGAAAGGAAATGTAGTATAAGGGGGGGGAAAAAGTAATGATTCCTATAGTAAAAGGTGAAGAGACCAAATATATGAGTGCACATGCTGCTAGTTGAAAAAAATATATATATAATAATAATTCTATGGCAGTTTTCTTTTGATTGTTTTCACTTGCTTCAGGATAGTAACCAACAAGGTAATTAACTATAAAAGAGGATCAGTAGGAAAGCTGTGGGAGGTTTGAGAAGAGAGAAGGCTAATGTTATATATGATCTCTAGCAAAGTGGAAGATTGAATAGACTAGGGAAATATGTGATTTGCCAAGCAGAATTAAGGGTTAACTTTATGATTGTGATTATGAATTTAAAGTGGGATCCATCAATATAATTTTATGTATTTTTCCAGATATGTTGAATTTCATGGGTGCTGACGTAGAATGAGATGGAGAGTTGGATTTAACTAGGATTTTAGTTTTGCCAAACTAAGTACAGTATGAGAGCCAGGGTATTATAATTTCATGATAATTGACCATGAAATTTAAGCTGGGTAGGTAAGAAAGAGGAGTTAGCATAATGTGGTATAGTAAAAATGGGATAGAATCAGTGGATTGGAGGTCTTAGTGGGGTTGGCGATTTTTGCAATTGAGTTACTGGAGGGAGTGAACAGGAGAGCTAAAGGAATGCTTAGTGTAAGATTTGAAATTGAAATTATGGGAGGATTATAATTACTAACAGTGACAGTGTCTAGTATGAGACCATGGAAATGAGTGGCTGAGATAAGGTGAAGGACAGGGTCTTTGAAAGAGAGAAGTTAAAGGTCTTGAGAGGCCAGGTTACTAGAAGTATCATCTATAGATACAGTATGAAAATTCTTCAGAATTAAAACTGGAATATGGAAGAGAAGATTAGTAAACCAGGAATTAAAATTATCTAGCAATGAGATGTGGTGACTTCAGGGGGTCAGTAGATTATAGCAACAGTGAGAGGTAGTGGGAGATATAATCTAATGAAATGAAAGCCAAAACTGGCTGATTTAAGTTGGGAATATAGAGATGGCAGTGGAGTTCACCATCCTAATTTCAGAGCCAATGGTATAAGGTATATATGAGGGTAAAGGTCATAAGGGTTAATGGTGTCCTCAGAGGAGCTAGCTTTCCATGAAAGCACAGGGTTGGCAAACTACATCCCACAGGCCATGTCTGGCCTACCACCTGTTTATAGTTAATGAGTTAAGTAAGAATGGTTTTATATTTTTTAATTATTGATCAAAAGTCAAAAGAATAATTCATGACATAAAATCTGTGAAATTCAGATCTCAGTGTCCATAAATAAAGTTTTATTTGGATATAGCCGTGCTTATTCTTTTATGTATTGTCTATGACCATTTTTATGGCTAAATTGAATAGTTGTGACAGAAATGATGTGGTACTGTCGTTGCTTCACACTGCTACTCAACACACTATGAATAATAGAGGTGTATTTACCACTTGACTGTGTTCTATATTTATCACCATACCACATTATTTTTTTAAATTGCTAATGCACACTTGTTGTGTCAAATAAAAAAAAAAAATACCCCACAGAAAAATGAACTCTGATACTCTCCTTTTGAGGCAAAATAGCAAGACATTGTGGTTTATTATGCAGTGACACTATAGCTTTGCTACAAGAATACAATATAATTACCAGGGGTGTCTAATCTTTTGCCTTCCCCGGGTCACATTGGAAGAAGAATTGTCTTGGGCCACACATAAAATACACTAACACTAATGATAGCTGGTAAGCAAAAAATAGATATCCCAAAAAAATCTGATAATGTTTTAAGGAAGTTTGCGAATGTAGGCCGCATTCAGAGCTGTCCTGGGCCACATGCTTGAAATATTCTGTACATTGACACTACCAGAATAAGTATTTCCAACTCACAGGAAAGCAAGAGTCAGAAAAAATAGAAATTTAAAATGAAATATCTCATCATAGCAGAATTTTCTTCCAAAAATAAAAAAGGAAAATGAGACTGCAACTTACATAAATTTACTAGTGGCTTGCTTGTTAGCCAACCAAAGAAAGTTGTTAACTGATGATAGGTGCTTGCAGCAACAACACAAATGTGTACAGAGAGAAAAACTTCCTTAAGACTATTACGGTAGTTTTTTGCAAAAACAGTTGCTCAAAGAATGGAGGCTGCTGGAAGTAGCATCAATAGTCAATTAAAAAAGAAGACAATTTGATTTTCCTTGACTCTTATTTATTTGACAAGTCAATACTGAGTTTGAAGCGACTAAAGAATTATCCTCAGTGTATATTCTGCATGGAACAAGTATAGGCAAGAATAGTTTTAAAGAAGTTGAGAAAACACTAAGCACAACTTGAAATGGAATCTGCTAAGATGTATTACAAGTGATGATATTTAAAATTTGGTAAGGCACAGGAAAAGTCTTAGTTAGCCAAACTAACAAAGCTTGTGTAACCATGTTATTTAAAGCTTATACTTGTTCATTGTCTTCCACATCGCCAGCTACTTTGCGGAAGATATTTTAATCTATTATGTGCTATTGAACCATAGTGTCAATGGTAAACATCACTCGTCATCAAGTCTGTAAAATTTTGTCAGAATTTAAAGCTGAACATCCCAGTTTATCATAGCATATAGCAAAGTGGATGGCTTAGCAGTAGTAACATTTTACTGTTCTTTCTTTTTTCTTTTTTTTTAGTTGATGACTGCTATGTGCTAAATTCCCCCTGCCACACCCCTTCCCAGTTCATATGTTGAAGTCCTAACCTTCAATATGACTACTTGGAGACAGGGCCAATAATGAGACAACTAAGGTTAAATGAGGTCATAAGGGTAGGGCTCTGTTAAGATAGGATTAATGTCCTTTGTGTACACACTAGAGGTCATGTGAGCACACGGACACCAGCTACCAAAAAGCCAAGAAGGAAGGCCTTATCTGAAACCAAACACCCTGGTTCCCTGATCTTGAACTTCCAGCCTCTAGAACTGGGAGAAAATAAATGTCTTTATTTAAGCCCCTCTTCTGTGGTATTTTGTGTGGCCGTATGAGCTCAGACAAGAAATAAGATGAAGATTTTTCTGTATGTATCTTTCTGGTGCATCTTGCAGTAAATATGTAACCTAAAATTAAACATGCTTATGTTTTATGTTATCATTGTATGAAAATTTGCTCTCTGTTGCATGTGTTTATTGGTCATAATGTACATAAATACTTAGGTTTAAATGTGCATTTAAAAAGAAATACAAGAATATTATATGCAGCTTTTATTAGGAACTAGTACTTAAGTTTAATAGCTGTTCTGTGTTTTGTACAACTCTGAAATGTGAAGCTTTTCCATGTAATCTCATGCTAATGTTGACCCATGTGGATTAAAATAGCCCTGTTTTAATCTATGACCAAATTAGGAATTAGAGTATCCAGTGGGGATTTGGAAATTATTGTAGTTTGTAGCGTGACAGGTTTATATAAATAAATGCAGTCATTTTCACTGTGTTTTAAGTTAAAAATCTAAGTTCAAATAAAGGAATGTGATGATATAAGTACGAGTATGTGATTCTTTAGAATTTTGCCTTTGATATCTTAAATTAATTATATCTTTTTTTTTTTTTTTTTTTTTTTTTTTTTTTTTTTTTTTTTTTTTTTTTTTATTTTTTTTTTATTATCTTTTCACATTTATAGAGAGAAATTATCTTTTTGTCTTCAGTACATATTTATTTCTATTTTACTTTTTGACAGATAGAGAGAGAGACAGAGACAGAGACAGTTAGAGAACCGAACTGTGGGAACTCCCCAGTTCAGCACGTGGGTCCTGCCTGGGCCGGAGCCGGGATTCGATCCTCGGTCC